>MU006292.1:325887-343108 GCA_010093695.1 Plenodomus tracheiphilus IPT5 | reverse complement strand
TATTAGTAGGGGCCCCTATACTCTTTATAAAGAAGAAGGATAGTAGCCTTAGGCTGTGTGTAGACTATAGGGGACTAAATAAAGTTACTATAAAAAATTATCACCTACTACTATTAATATTAGAGTTACTAGAAAGATTAGCGCAAGCTAAGTTCTATACTAAACTTAATGTATAAGATGCGTACTACTAAATCTGTATTAGGGAGGGAGACAAGTAGAAGACTGCCTTTTGCACAAGGTATAGTTATTTTAAGTATATAGTAATGCTATATAGCCTAATAAATGCACCTGCCTAATTCTAGGCCTATATAAATAAGGCTTTAGCAGGATTAGTTAATATAACCTGTATTATCTATCTTAATAATGTCTTAATCTTCTTAGATACTAAAGAGGAGCATATAGCTTATATTAAGGAGGTACTATAGTAGCTAAGGAAAGCTAAACTATTTATAAAGCTTTTAAAATATAAATAGTATACCTAATGCACTAAGTACCTTAGGTATATAGTATCCCCTAAAGGAGTTAGTATTAATACTAATTAGGTTAAGACTATCTAGAAGTAGCTAAAACTACGTACTATACAAGATATTAGGGTATTTATTAGCTTTATAAACTACTACTAATAGTTTATAGCTAGATTCTCTAAACTAGCGCTACCTCTAACTAAACTAACCTAGAAGGGGCTAGGTGCAGCTAGGGGTAGCTACACGTAGAGGAAGGAGGAAAGCTAGGGTATAGACCTTAGAAAAGAAGGTAAATAGGCTTTTTAGAAACTAAAAGATGCTTTCCTCTAAGTACTAATCCTTACTTATTTTAAAAGAGGAAGGGAAATATATATTAAAGTTAACGCCTTAGGTAGTATAATCTTAGGCATCCTAAGCTAGTTAGTACTAAACTAGGATAGAACACCCTAATAGTAACTAATAGACTTTTATTTACGTAAATTAATCTAAGCAGAGTATAATTATAACACGTATAACTAGGAACTACTAGTAATAGTAAAAAGCCTAGAATACTAGCGCTATTACCTTAAAGGACAGCACTTTAAAGTACTTATAGATTACTATAATCTAAAATAGTTTATAGAAATAAAGGTATTAAATTATAGATAAGTAAGATCTTACCTAGCTTTATTAAAGTATAATTTTATTATTACCTACTAGCTAGGTTCTACTAACCTAGTAGATAGATCCTCTAGGCGCCTAGACTATATAGTAGAAGCTTAGAAGCCTACTTAGAAGTATAATTAAGCCTTTGTATAGCTAATACAAGATCTACTATTTAGAAGCAATTTAGAAGGCGTAGCATTAATTAATTCTATAATAACACGCTCTAGGAAGAACTAAGGTAGAGGAATAAATACTAGTTAGGAGCTAGCAGACTTCTATAAGGCTGAAGCTACCCTCTAAAGGAAACTAGAAACCCTAGATAAAAGAGGAATTATAGATAAGGACTTAGAAGATTTATTTAAGTTATCTAAGGCTAAAGTATGCTAGAATAACTTAATCTAAGCCTACATAAGCAAGAAGGGGCTAATTACACTCTACACGCCTAAAGAAAAGTTAAAGGCACTTAAAGAATATTACTATAACCTACTAGCAGGCTATTTTAGCGCATAGAAGATACAAGAGAAAGTGTTACACTAATATATCTAGAAAGGAATAACTAAAGATATTATAAACTACTGTAATAACTACTTGCAATGCAAGAGATTAGTAGCAGCAAAATATAAACCTTATAGCCTTCTAGCCCTATTACTACCCCCTATATAGGCGTAGGAAGAAGTTATATTTAATTTTATTATAGAACTCCCTGCAAGCAAGTTTGCTAGGATAATGTATGACGCAATAATAGTAGTAGTATACAGACTAACTAAAATAGCCTATTATGTCCTAGCACAGGCTAACTAGAATAGCATAGAGCTAGCCTAAGCATAGATAAAGGAGGTAGTCTATTTACATAGCGTCCTAGAATAAATTATCTTAGATAGAGGTCTACTAATACACGCTACTTACTAGATAATGTTTAATTACTACTTAAACTTAAGAAGAGTGCTTACTTCTACCTACTATCTAGAGATAGATAGGCAAATAGAAAGGTAAAACTAAACGCTAGAGTAGTACCTATAAATCTACTATATGCTAGAATAGGATAACTAGGCCCTATAGATCTTAATAGTAGAATTTGCGTATAATAATAGTGTATACGCAACTATAGGAGTTACACCCTTCTAGGTAAACTATAGGGTAAACCTAAGGAGTGCAGACTAGCCTAGAATAGCCCTAGGTAAGGGGGAGTCCCCTAGAGTAATAAATCTTACTATAAAGGTGCTTAATCTATAAGTAGAATGTAAAGGAAAGATTATAGCTAGCAACACCTACTAAAAGGAGTACGCTAATAAGAAGCAGCTTCTAATCCCTTTTAAGGAGGGGGATAAAGTATTAGTATTAAACTACTATATTAGGTTAACTAGGCTAAAGAAGAAGCTAGATTAGAAATATGTAGGACTAGGGACTATTATAACCTAGATTAGCCTATCTACATTTAAAGTAGATGTACCTAGCCTTAATAATATTTATCTAGTATTTTATACGTTACTACTAGAACCTTTTACCTAGAGAAGCTTAATTAAACACCTAAACACTCTAATTATAGACACGCTGCGTAGTTATAGTAATAACGTGTATAAAGTAGAAAAGTTATTTAATAGGAGATAAAATAAGCTTAATTAATAGGAATACTTAGTAAAATAGAAAGACTACCCCTAGGAAGAGAACTCCTAGGAGTTAAGAGCTAATATTTTAGCAAACACGCTTTAGGCATTCTAGAAAAGTAAAAACATACTTCTAAAACACTACATAAAAATAGTATAACTAATAAAGTATTAAGGTTAACTACTAAAAAAAGGAGGGAATATAGACTGTAGCTAGGCAATTACCTTTACCTTAAATTATTTTTCCCTAAAAAGAAAGGGTTTTTTTTTAAAAGGTATTTAATAGCATTGCATATAAGGGACTATATTATAGGATACTTTAAGCTAGAATAACCTAAAGTAGCCCTATATATTATAAGTAAAGTTTAAGGATTATAAGGGGGTATAAGATAATATAATTTAGAACCTATTAGCGTAGGTAGGGTATATAACTCCTAGAACGCCTATAAATGCTCTAATAAAACTTAATATAGCTTATTATAGCCTAGTATAATATATATTACCCTATGCTATCCTTTATAATCCTCCTCTACTCTATAAAATCACCTAATTAATTAGGTAAGGGCATCCTGCTGCTTAGTAAGCTTCTTAATGTCCCTAGTAAGCTTGCCCTTAGTAGTACTACTTGCCCTAGTACGCTTACTCTTAAGTAAAACAATCTAAGCCTAAATCTTAGCACGCTTTATCTTATAGTCTACCTTATTACTATTAATAGGCACACTATATTAAGCCTACCCTAAAGTTAGCTATAATAGCCTAGAATAGGCTATCTTAGGTTAACATACCTTCTTGTAGGGTATGCTAGGCTCCTCTATTATGTCCTTAAGCTCTTTCTCTACTATAGCCTCCTTAGCATGCTTATTAGCTATATTCTTGCTATAGGTAGCTTTCTTGCTATAATTATAGAAGGCTAGGGTCATATTAGCCTCTAGCGTCTCTAAGGGGATTAAGGCACTATTATAAAAGTAAAGATTAGCTAAGTAAGGCTTATATTTACTTTAGAATATTAGCTTAGCCTAAAATAGATTATAATAGCCTATATAAGATAGATCTACTTACTACAAGAGTATTTTAGCTAAGAGAGCGCAGATCTTAGTAACCTTAAACTTATATAGCTCTTTCTGCTCCTTAGTAATTATATATATAGTCCTAAGGTTCTTAAGAGGTAGATTAGGCTCCCTATTAGTAGGGGCAACGTAGGCAGCAAAGGCAAGGTTCTAAATAACCTTAACTTACTTACTATTATAAAGATAGCGTAGGAGCTTATTAAGCTTACTAAATTTACTATAAAGCTCTTTAAGAACCTATAAAAGATGTTAGCATACCCTAGAATAGCCTAGAAGAACCTATTATTACTTACTATAATATAATTATTATTCTTTAGCTAATAGTAGTAGTATTTTAGCACGTAGCTATTTATAGCCTTCTAATAGAGATAGGTATTAGTATTATTAATTACTAGAAAGTAATAACTAGTTAAGCTAACCTAGCGTACATCTCCCTTGCCTATCTAGGCAAGGCAGTAACCATAGACATAGAAGCTAAGGGAGGCGTAGTTATAGTAGTTATTACTAACCTTAGTAGTAGACATATTAGTTAGTGCAAAGCTAAGGAAGCTTAAGGGAGGTAGTATAGGCTACTTAGGGATAGAATAGGTTAATCTATAGTAGATTAGAACCTATAGGTTTAGTTAGCTCTAATAACCTTAGAAAAGGTTTAATAGACTCTAGGTTAGCCTAGGTTACGCTAATCTAGCCTAACCTAGCCTAACTAGGGCCTCTAGGAAATGTAAGGAAAATATTTAAAATTAAATAAGAAAACATACCTAAGAAGTAGGGTATAATAGTAATAAAGGAAAAAGTTAATAGGAGAAATCTTATATAATCCTAGTAACTAGACCTATAATTAAAATAGCATATTAGGAGTAGAGGTAAGGGTAAGAGTAGAGGTAAAGGCGCCTTACTTACCCTTAAATTCTAAAGTAAAGGCAGCTTTACCTAAATAGGATAAAGGGATATAACTAGCTATAGCAAGCAGTATAGCAAGCTACTCTAGGCTAGTCTAACCTAGAGTAACCTAGGTAAAGCTACTACCTTCTATAGTGCAATGCTAGAAGATAAGTTACCTTACTTAGGGATAATTAAGTCTAAGAAGGGGGATAATATTAGAACTTAGCGTTTTAGAGTATAGGCAGTAGCTAAGTAACCTAGCGCGTAGAAGGACTATATAAACTAGGGCAGAATTACTATAAGGAAGATAGTGATTTATCTCTATAATAAGCAATGCACCCTCTTACCCTCTAACTACTCTAAGTGCTTATCTTACCTCTGTCTACACCCTACACCCTTATAATAACTAGCTATTTAAACTCTAACTCTATAATCTTTATATTATATTACTAGCTATAATATAAATACTTACTATATTTTCTTAAATAAATATAGACCTTATATATCTAGTTATACTTAATGTAAGTTATATACTTCTAAACTATAGTTTTACTAAAGGATTTAATAAAGTTATAAAGATATTAATAATAAATAGTGCTAGATACTTATAGTTATTTAGGTATTATAAAACTAGTTAGATAAAGGACTAGATATTACCTGTAGTATATATAATAGCACTAAGGATAGCACTAGAATAAGAAGGGGATAGTGTTATAATCTTACCCTGTAGACCTACGTTGCAAAGACTATACTAGAACTGCTAAACCCTATTAGGGATAGCACACTAAGCAGAATAACAGGTCACGTAATAATACTTAGTAATTAGTTGCTTAGCTTGCTTAGTAGTACTAATTACACTAATTATACTAATTAATTCTTATATAGTATAGTATATAGTAAAGATAATAGACTCTTATAGTATATTATGTTTAACTTACCTAATAGGAAGCAATAAATTATTCTTACTACTTAACCTTCTTAATACTCTTTATAGAAGCGCACTCTTACTGTCTTAGTACTAAGTACCTCTTGTCCACGTTCCTCTGACATTCATACTTAAAAACTAACCCTTGCGTTCTAACACCAGCTGCTTTATATTGTAGCCACTCAGATCCTCACAGCTTGCTTGTACGGGCGGCTCGCGTATAAACTACGTTACTATTTAAATATATTTATAAGTATAAAAGTACGCGCAAGAGGTATTCCTAAAAGGATAGCTAAATTGCAACTGGATAGCTAATCAAGGATGATGTATGTGGCGATTCCATAAGCTACCGCGCTCTTATGACTGAAAGGTGCCGCTGCGTGTACCATAGTAGCATCAAGCGACGTATTTGAGAAGCGTGGTTCTTTGGTACACTGCGATGTTTAGTAGCATATACATTGTCATCCGATATTCACGGCAGGTGCTTACCTGACTGGGGCCCGCAAACTTGCCTACAGTCGTTCCTGCTGTAGACCCTCAAACTTCGTTTTGTTAAAAAGTAAAAGGTTTCTATCTCTCTGGGGTCATGATGTACAGCAGTATAAACCCACATCGGTGGGAACAGGTAGCTCTGTAGAAGAGTTCAGTAAGGAGCCTCGTGTCGAACATTTTCTGTGCCAGTGTTGGTGATGACGGTTGATCAGTTTCGAGTGGGATGAATCATTGCAGCCACTGTAGCAAGGAATTCATTCCCAGTATTGGAACATCCTCCCACCAGAAATTGACGATGTACATATATCAAGTCTTGCTGAAATTAACACATTCATATTGTCCCTTCATACCGGTACACGTGTAAGTCAACGGTCTCTTCTGCATCCTCAGTGTCTCCCGGGAGAGGATATGAGATCGTTGAAACTTTGATGAAGGCAGCTGTGGCCATGAGCTCAAAGAACACGACTTCGCTCGGGTGACGCATTTTCATTGCGATGGCGACTACCGTGGAAGGAGATTTGTGGACGATTCGTGAGATAGTATCAACAAAAGCTGGACTGTGTCGAATTAGATGGTGAAGATGTTAATCAGAGCAGGTCGTGATCAATGCGTACCTGCTATCCGCATTGTAGGTGCAGTCAGCCGCGAGGACGAGGTCGAAGGTAATGGCTGTGGCGTTCAAATTTACTGGTATTGCCTCGTGCCAATCGAGCTTCTGGAACTGGATGCACGATCGAGCCGCAGTCTTGACCTGACTAAGGTTTCTTTGGACAATATCACTTGCTTCAGCGAGATCCGTAACGACGACCGCGATGTCTTCCAAATTCTGGGCAAGCGAGATTCCTACAATCCCACAACCCGTCCCAAGTTCCATGACCTGGAGAGCAGACCGTGTTCTGCCAGGGAACAGGACCTGAGCCATTTCGCTTTCTTTGCTGAGCAGCCGATCAAGGTGGCATGAAAGTACTATCCCCGCGTCCCTGCCACGTTCAGAATAAAGCAACAGAGTAGAGTGCAAGGGCCTCAGAGCATGTTACCACAGATGTCGTGCAATGCTGTTGCCTGTTTCCTCCCAGACATTGAGCGTACCGGATGCCAGCTGGAAGCGTCGCTCAGCCAACCTGGGGGCTTCCGTCGACCGATTAAAAGGAGCGCTCCATGCAGAGACGACACTAGTAGCGTGCTGGTCTGCGAGACTCTGATAATCATCGCAAGTGCTCTTGGGGGTGAGGCCAACTTTTAGTCGAAGCGATATCGAGGCACCAGACTTGGGCAGGGGGAGTGTGATGGGGAGGCTGCGCATACCGCCTGTCCACTGCACATAACTCCAAACGAGAAGTTTTTCGTTGCCATGGACATCACACGCGAGCAGCTCAGCCGATAGCTGTACATCGCATGGGAGAAAGGTGTCGCCCAGATCGGAGGTGATGGTGGCCAGGCACAGGACGTGGGGCCTGGAAGCAGACTTGTTGTCGTCGACTATTCGCGGCGTCTTGAGGAAGCGAACGTACCGCATGGATGTAGCAGGCCTTGAGGGGTCAGTACTATAGTGGACAACGAATATGGTGGCACTGGATACATGCGTGCCGAGGTCGCGTTCGTGGGGGAGGCGTGGGGGTGGACAGGCGGACAGGGCTTGGCCTGCAACATCAGGGCGAGCCCTGGAGGTGGGCTCCCTATTGCATGACCTGCCCGACCGCTGCGCCAGTGCACCGCAACTGTGACTGCTCGCCGCACCGCCATGCGCCCTGGACCGTGACCGTGACGGAGCCAATGCCACACCGGTGACTGCCCTTGACCGTCGCCATGTACCGTCGCTCTGACCCGCGCTGGAACCGCACGCTGCAGCATATCAGCGACAACCTCGAGCACGCCAACGAGTCGGCGCAAGAGAACCTCTACGGTTTCACGCAGCGCTACGTCAGCCCCTGCTTTGCGTCGGCCGCGCAGTGCCTGCAGACGTGCACCGCGCCCTGCTTCCCCGCGCACAACGACCACCGCCGCCGCCACCGCGGACGGGCGCAGGGTCGCGCCGAGTCGAGCTTCGACTTCTACGACGACTGGGACGCCGACGAGGGCGATGGCCTGCTCGGCTGGGGCAGCGACCACCTCGATCGCTTCCTCGGCGGAGCGAGCACCTATGGCACCACCACGACGCAGCCCGCCCGCCAGCCCGCCATGGGCTATGGCCCGCGCAGTCGCGACCCACGATACAGCACCCCGCGCCGCAAGAGCACTGCCCTGCCGCGTGAGGCTGGCCAGGATCCCACCATCATCCCCAGCTCCTCGTACTTTGGCTTCCTCGGTCGGCTGCCCTGGCGCATTGGCGGCAATGGGCTGCGCTACAAGCCCTCGGCCGCAGACCTCGCAGACCACCCAGGCGCCATTCGCTCCATGCGTGGCGGGGACCAGCCTCTGATGGACGCCAGCGACGACGAGGAGCTTGGGACCGCCGACCAGGGGGGCGAGGCCAAGTTTCATCGTCGACAGAGGAGCGACACACGCACATCCGGCCACACTACCGACTCCCTCAGCTCGCGGGGTGACATCTTTCCCAGCGAAGACGAACTCGAAGACGCCGTGCCCTTGGACGACGAATTCACCATTGCCCTCGAGCGACGTACCACAGGGCAGTGGAACGAGGACAGCTCTAGCAAGAGCAAGCGGCCGTCAGGCTCGCGGCTGTCGACACGAACAGCGTCGTCGCCCAACACGAACGACTCGCGAAGGCAAAGTGCCCAAGGAAAATCGTCGCAACATACGACACCACATGCCATGGACGGGACTCCTACATTGGGGCTACGGAAGCCGGAAGAAGCGTACGTGGAGAATGTTGATGATCAGCGCGGACGGTATGGCGACCAGCAGCTCGCATGCAGGCGTGGACTCGCCCCGGAGCACTCTCTACGGACACCTTCCAGCAAGTCTAGCACACCAAGGACGTCCTCGCCGCAACCCACGTTCCAGATGACCACTGTACAATCGACTGTATCCCCACTACTGCGCTCCCCCGCCAGTGAACTGACATCGCCGGCCGACCATATCCCGTTTCCCAGTCTTGTTGATGCTCAAACGATGCCTGATAGCAGTTCCCTCCATGTAGACGAGCCAGACTATAGCAGCATGGTTCCTACACCCATGCGGCCGTCTTCCGTCAATGAAGCAGTGCAGGACAATGAGGCTGCTACTGTTGTTGCTACTGCTGTTGCTACTGCTGCTGATGAAGATGATTACGACTTTGTGCCAGCAAGACTGCCACATTTTGGGGCAGGACCGGAGTGACGGACCCGGACCACTCAAGCTTTTGTCGTGGGCAGTCATGCATATTTGAGAAACATCATTACACTAGCCGGACGGTGTGGACATATCACACATTCGACATAACGCCATGTGGATGCATGGCTTCGTGTAGTGTCGTTAAAGCATCTCTATAAGATAGTAGCCTGCAGTTATCGCGACACCGTTGTTATGATACTTCCTCATCGACGTAGATTACATCAGATCACTATGAACCAAGTCCGCCAAACGTCATTTGTTTCTTCATGAGACCTTGATAGATGTCGTCCAATACACTCCTCTTTCTGTTCCTTTTGTTTTCATTGTCTTCATGTTCCCGCTCTTCCTCTGCATCCAAATATGCATCCTCCTCCATCCGAGGTTTCCATGCTGCTATACTACCGTCCGCATGCGCAGAGTAAAGTTCTACATGATGAGCTCGCCATGCGAGCGAAGTGATCTTATCCTTTGCATTGCGATGGCCCTTCGTCTCGGAGGTTGCAAAGAGGCGATTAGAGATTTCGTGTGGACGTCGAAGGCGACGTAGGAGCTTGCCTTCGAAAAGTTCGTAAACTAGGAGCTCGTGTTCGTTCGGGTAGAGCATGACATCGGATTTGGTCTGGAAATTTGCTGTGGGTGGTAGTACAGGAACACAGGGTGCAAGTCCAGAGTTCTTGACCCAAGGCCCAAAGTTTGCGAGCGTGTTCGCCCCTCTATCGGTACTCCAGACGCGAATTCTGTCATCGTGGCCACAGGTGACAAGGTGGCGACCGTCGTCTGTCCATACGATGCCGTTGACAGGGCCCCTATGCGCTTGCGCACGTGTCCCGTGGTGTGAAACAAAGGTTGAGGGATTGGTAGAGAGACCGATCGAGTCTTCTAGATCAAGTGTGCCAAGCTCTCCCACACTTCGTCGTATGTCCCAAAAACGCACACTCCCATCGGTGGCACCACTCACTAAGATATGCTCGCGAACTGGACTCCACGCAGTGGAAAGAATCACACCAGAATGGCCAGCGAGACTATGTGTGTTCGCGCCAGAGCGAAGGTCTACCAACCGCACATTAGGGTTCTGAGTCGCACAAGCTACCAGGAGATGGGACGCAATGGGTGACAGCGCAATGTTGTAAACAACAGAATCCAGATCAAAGGCTGCGGACGGCCTCAGCGTTTCACTTGAGTACACCTTGACTGTATGGTCGTAGGAGGACGTCAGAAACGCAAGTGAATCGAAAGGATAGAAGCTTATTTGCGTGATTCCCAGCTTGTGCTCTTCACTGGTCTTGTGAGTCGCCTCCAACGGCAAAATAGTGTCGCTCGTCTTCCCTGCCGTAACCCGCGATTCAAGGTCCCATATGGCAAGCGAAGAGTCTGCGCCCCCAGAGAGTAAATAACGCCCCTCGAATTTGTCAACTGTAATCGCATTCACTCCGGATGAATGTGACGCAATACGGTTGTGCGGATCGTCTGGGGGAGGCAGGTGCTGGCCAAAGTTCATGGCGTGTGGCTGAAGTGCGTGGACACAACGCGAGGCGACCACGCGTCCGAGAACATGATGTGGGACCAAGCCATAAGCACGATCAAGCAGGTGTTGGGCGTACATAGGCGACTACATGCTTTGGGCGTGAACATGCATATATTGTTAAAGACGAGGCAGACATAACGTTGCAAAGGTAGTCTCGCGTATTAGTAAGCTTACGTAATATCGGGGATCTTTCAAGTTTACCGTTCTATTCCTTCCAACACTGTGAATTGTTCCCATATGCAATGGAGCAACAGAGCAAGCAGGTCGATGGCTTGTCTAGTAGACTTGGAAAACCACGTACCAACAACAAAGACCGAGGTACTCATGCGACGGTCCGAAGAAAGGCGAATGTTTACGACGCTGTAGCAGGTACATTGTTTGAACCAGGATCACACTTGATTGCGGGCCTAACTATGACAAGGTAGAATTGCGCAAAATGGCTTCATCGGAATTTCTGCAGACTTCAAAGCTTCTACGCAACCCCTGCGTCCGGATGAAGTGCTATTCAAGCAAGCAAAAGCTCCGGTCCGATACGAGGAGACGGATTATTATTACGCCCATGCTACCACAGCTGTGCAACAGCAGCTCCCTGACGGTGACCTTTTGAGTGCGATCCATGCTTACGTTTCAAAATTGTTCTCGCGGACCGCACAGCCCGGACACGACAGGATCTGGAGATGCATGGACGAGACAGCGCTCATAGCTTGCGGCATCATATTGGAAGAGATGGCTAGGGAGGAGCTGGGCGCCACTGGAGACCTAGCGCTCACTGAGGCTGCTGATGTGAAAGAGGAAGCGCCTACCAAAGAAACGACTGAACCAGGCAACGAGGCACCTACGGGGCGGGATACACCCGTCGATGGTCCCCACAGCAGTCTACGATCAAAGTCGAGGTCCTCTGATAGTAGCTCAAACTATACTGTGGACGAGTCGGCCTAGGCTCAAGGGAAAAGTCTGATGTAGTAGCTGGACTGCCACTGGGTACGAGACCTGGGTCGTGGCTGCCTCCCAAACTCGAACGTCGAGCAGGAGGCTTGGCGTGATCTACAAAGGAAGGTCCTGAGCTCCACGAGTGCCTCCAAACACCCACCTCTAGGAGCTTGCGCCGACTTTGTTCCACCCCCTCACTTATGTCGACCCAGCAAGTCGCTCCGTAGGGTCTTTGAGAATTGTCTGAGCACTACAAACGTTATGGTATGATCACTCACGGTAATGCATGCCACCTTGCTAAAGTCGATCCAGGCTCCCAAGATTCAACCCAATATGCAAAAGGCTGCCACTATCCTTGCCTGGTTTCATCGGACTGCGCAGGCACATAATATCAAAGATCTCGAGAAGACATTGCCACAGGTGTCCTCGATTAGCGGCATGCACGTCAAGGACTATTTACAGGCTCTCTCAGACGACAGCAAGATCCGTGTCGAGAAAATCGGCAGCGGCAACTGGTATTGGAGCTTTCCAAGCGACGAGAGAAAGGCAAAGGATGTTGCACTGGCGAAAGCCTTGGAAGAAAACAACAAAGCCAGTGCTGTAGTTGCCGAGCTGCATTGTAGAGTTGAAGAGGCCTGCGCTGCACGGACAGACGACACAGACATGCTCATGTACTCGGGTAAGTCCATTCGTCGTTGTCACTACATTACCGGCTAACCAGACAAGGCGACGATCGCGCAACACTCACCTCCATGCATGCAAATCTTCAGAAAGATGTTGACAAACGTCGAGACGAGCTGAAAGCGTACAGCGAGCAGGACCCTGTTGAGATAGAGAGGAAGGTTACTGAAACAATGCAATCTCGCAACGATGTTGGCAAGTACTCTGACCAAATCTTGACCATGGAAAGTTGGCTCAAAGCACAGCTGGCAGGTGGGGACCAGGAACAAGTACTGAGCATGCTCAGAATGCTCTACGCGGACGAGTATGAGGAGGAGGACCAGAGTCTCCGCGAGGTTTGAGGTGTGATGGACAGTCGATGCGAGGCAAGATTGAGGGTCCATCTCTGTCACATCAAAACTCTTCCAGGTCCCCAGTAGCTGATAGAAGGGAGAATGAATCATTTCGTGTCATGGACTTTAGAGATACCTGACTCAGAGGCGTCGGTTGATTGTTGCTGCTGCCGCATTCATTCACGAATGTGCTGTGTGCGCTGTGCCTGCCGGTCAGCCCCATTCGTAGCTTGCGCACGGCCCCTTACTTAGTGGCGCCGATTCGCTTGCGGAACAGCGTCATTTCACGGCATCGTCTTTCCAACCCACACTTCACTTGTCTTTGATTAAAGGCCTCGCTGGCTAGCACATCGCGGTGCGCTTGCGACTCCCTTGGACATATTTGGTTGCTTATACGGAGTCCACCACTCGAAACCGATCGCTGCATCGAACCCTCGGCTCCCCCAAACTATCAGGACTGCCGTACTGTATACCCCACTATGGCCTCCACGGGAGACGTCGGTGTCTTGCAGGAGACTCGTGGAGGCGTGCGAAATCCAGGCGGCCCACGACGTGCCGGAAGGGGCCGTGGTCGGGGAGGGGGCGGGGGCGCGCATTCGCATACCTCATCTGAGGAAAGGGCGGATCATGATAGCGGCTCCAGGGCTCGTGGGCACGGTAGCTTTCGACCTCGTGGGCGCGGTCGTGGGAATGTGGATGGCGCCAACAACCGCAACGAATGTATCCAGAACAAGGGTAAAGCACCCGTAACCGCCATCGAACAAGAGGCACCGGCCCATCGAGCTCTTTCCAAGCCAAATCCTCAGCAGCAGTCCGCCGGCGGCAACGATGACGATGACGCTGAGGTCTGCTTTATCTGCGCCTCGCCCGTACAACACACCGCCGTGGCTCCCTGCAACCACCGGACGTGTCATATATGTTCAATTCGAATGAGAGCTTTGTACAAGACCAAGGCGTGCGCACACTGCAGGACTGAGTCGGATCATGTTGTGCTCACAGACGATCCTGAGAAATCTTACGAGCAGTTTACTCCAACCGACTTCTTCAAATCCGACGACAATTTAGGTATACACTTTGAGAATGCTGGCGTCTTCGATGACACACGATTATTGTTGCAATACAATTGTCCCGACGGCGACTGCGATGTTGCCTGTTTAGGATGGCCAGATCTTCATCGTCACGTCAGGACGGCGCACCACAAAGTCATGTGGTAAGTTGCACGTTTTGCTTGACACGACCTGTCCCCACGTTGTCATCCTTGAGCTCTGCGCCCTTGTGCTAACACCATCAGCGATCTCTGCACACGGAACAAGAAAGTCTTCACCCACGAACATGAACTATTCACCGCTGCCGAGCTCCGACAGCACCAGAGGTCTGGTGACGACGACCCTGGAGCCGCCGACCAGAGCGGGTTCAAAGGTCACCCAGAATGTGGATTCTGTTCCCAGCGTTTCTATGGTGATGATGAACTCTACACGCATTGCAGAGACAAGCATGAGCGTTGTCATATTTGTGATCGTCGCGAAGGGAGTAGGAAACAGCAATATTATGTCAACTACGACTCGCTCGAGGTCCACTTCAGGAAGGATCATTTTCTATGTCCTGATCGAGAGTGCCTGGAGAAGAAGTTCGTAGTGTTCGATTCAGAGATGGATCTGAAAGCGCATCAACTTGAAATCCATCCCAACGGTCTGTCCAAGGATGCCCTTCGCGATGCGCGACGAATCGATATGTCTGGATTTCAGTTTAGGATTTCTCGTGAACAAGAAATGGGGAACAGTAGACGAGATGATCGCAGACGAGAAGGTGGTCGAGGGCGCGGTAGAGGTCGCGACCCAAACGCAGAGCCAATACCCACCTCGTCGGCCCAGCCAATGAGTAGAGCGGAACTCGCATACCAAAGACAGGTTGAGGCACAGAATTCTCGTTCCATTACAGGCCGAACCTTTGGAGGCCAGCTCACAGCAACCCCTACCCCAGGCGAAGCATTCGCTGCGCGAGCTCCACCAAGCGCCTCCGAACCGAGCACTGTCTCGGCATCTCGACCAGCACCAACGAGGGCAAGCAATCTCGCACATGACGTGGGCCAGCTTAATCTCAACCAGCCGGCAGCGATTGCAACTCCGCAGACACCGCAAGAACAAGCCAGGCTTCTGCGCCACAATGCCGTTACCGAACGAGCGACAACTATGCTTCGAAACAACGATGTGAAGGTTCAGGAATTCCGAAACCAAGTCTCAGCGTACCGTGCTTCGAAGACATCAGCAACGCAGCTCATTGAGGGGTTCTTTGCATTGTTCGACACCAACTCCAAGGAGATGGGCAAGCTCATCAAGGAATTAGCGGACATATTTGAGATGGCGGCGAAGCGGGAGGGACTTCTCAAAGCCTGGAACGACTGGAAAGCTATCAATGAAGACTATCCTTCCCTGCCGGGTTCCGCGACCGGGCAGGCACTGAGTGGTGGCCCTACGGCTCACGGGGGGTCTCGAGTCCTGAAGTTGAAGAGCTCAACAGCGCAATCCTCTCGCTCATCCGCAAATCGTCAAGCAAGTTGGTCTTCGGCGTCGTCGACCAGCGCCTTTCCCGCATTACCAGCACCACAAACAGGCCGCATTGGAGCGAAGCCAGGTCAAACTCCGTGGGCATCGTCCTCGGCAGCTGCAAATACACGTGCGTCTCCCATGACTGCTCGGGCCACTCCGTCGACGCACGCGAGTCCGAAGCCAAGCTCGTCAGATGCCTTTCCAGCTCTGCCTGCCGCGCCGAAGCCAGCCAGTACCATTTTCAGTCCAGGTTACACGGGATCAGGACTGCGGCGAGACAACAGTGGACGCAACACGCCGGTGAACAATGCATGGGCTGGGGGCTCCGGTGCAAACAGTGGCGCGACAACCCCTGTAGTAGACGAGTCCAGCGCAGCAGGAAAGAAGAAGAACAACAAGAACAAAAAGCAGACATTGTTCCAGTGGGGTTGAAGGAAGTCGGCATCCCGCACGTGTACAAGATAGAACCAAGGAGCTGCATTAGTTGTGATGTCCCAAGCATGTGCAGTGAAATACTCGGCCAAGATTGGGGCTGTGCATGGACGAGGACGCCGTGCCCAAGTACATGCTTGGATATTGGAGCTGAGTGTGGTCACGTGATGTCTCGTGCATGGGAGCTTGAGTAGTCGACGGGTTTCGAATGTCGAGCCGTCGAGGCTGGCCAGGTGACTTCACTCACCTACCTAGGTACATATGTAGTGGTAGGTACACTCGGGGCACGACGACGGGAGCGCTGGGCTGCGCCGTGGACCAAAGCGGCGGGTATCTTGCGCTATCGCGCACTAGGTGCACTAGCGCTCCCGCGACGACCCTTTGCGGTGGGCCGAACAATGAGATGGGCGGGGGACGGGGGGCGCCGACTTTGGGGACGCTACACCACCGCGAACCGTGGAGACACCCACCCTGGCCGGCTGCTCATCGCGCCATGTTCGGCACCAGCCACTGCGCGGGTGTGCGGCGCCGTCTCTTTGACCGCATTCTGCAGCAATGGTGTGGTCCTGTTGCGCTTGGTGTGCACATACAGTAGAGTAGTCTACCGTAGTTGCAACGTAGCGGACGCACACACGGGCGCTTTTAGCCAGCGATCTCCCGCCCTCGAGTTCAAACTTCAGACGCGTCCCGTCCGCTTTCATTCAGGCCAGCTCCACCACCTCTGCTGCCATCCTCGACAACACCCAGCTTCGCCCATACGTCCCACACCACACCCACACTCTACCCTGAGCACCTGTACCTGCGCTTGCAGCTGTAGCCCGCGGTCCGTCTAGAGCCTAGAGCCCGGCCTTGCCCACGGTGCCACTACGCGAGGGCCGTTGTCCTCAGCTGCTGCCAAAAGGCAATCCCCGCCCCTCCCCCCTCCCCCCTCCCGCAACCGCGGTCGCCACGGCCGCCCCTCCACGGCGACTAACTGCCATCTGCCCACAGCATCCGCACTGCACGGCATCGCCCTGCCCTGCACTGCCAGCATGCTCTCGTCGCAGTCGCGCCAGCCCAATGCCTACTACCAACCCACGCCCGCGCCCGCGCCAGCGCTGAAGCCTGAGGGGGGCCCACCGCTGCCTCCCACTCAGCGCCTCCACGACGCCAGCAGCCTGATGCCACACATGCCACCGCATCTCCAGACGCAGCAGGGCACCCTGATGCACTCGCAACAGCCACGCCCAGCACCACCACCTCCACCTCCACCACCACAACATCCACCGCACCCACAGCAACAACACCAGCAACAACACCAGCAACAACACCAGCACCAGCACCAGCAACAACAACAACAACAACAACAACAACAACAACAACAACAACAACAACAACAACAACAACAACAACAACAACAACAACAACAACAACAACAACA
>MU006292.1:155746-325877 GCA_010093695.1 Plenodomus tracheiphilus IPT5 | reverse complement strand
AACAACAACAACAACAACAACAACAACAACAACAACAACAACAACAACAACAACAACAACAACAACAACAACAACAACAACAACAACAACAACAATCACAACAAGCACAACAACCGCAGTCACAGCAGCAGCCCCCGCAACAACAACCGCAACCGCAGCAACAGCAGCAGCAACAAGTCGCACAGCAGCACGCACGGATCGAAATATACATCGGCCAGCGCAATGGCAGATCGTACAGGTAGGCATTCGTTCCCCCGTTCCTCCAGGCGTCCTGTTCTCTCCGCTGTGCTGACGCGCTCGCAGATTGTCCGTCGAGCAGCAGCCCGTCCGAGCCCGGATGTGTGGCTTCGGCGACAAGGTAAGACAAGCTCCCCCCTACTGCCCCAGCGTCCTGGGACAGCACCGAGACATGTGACCTAACCAATGGCAGGACCGTCGTCCCATTACTCCACCGCCTTGCATTCGCCTAGTCGTGTGTGACTCCAAGACGGGCCAAGAAATTCCGCCCAACGATGTCGACAGCACTTTCTTCGTCCTCATGGTCGATCTGTGGTCCGAAGATGGGGTGCGCGCCGTCAACCTGGTCCGCCACAGCAGCGCTGCGCCTACGGTGAGCATCAGCAGTAGCACCACAGCTTCTTACCCGCCGCCGCTTGAACGCGCCACTCTGTACATGCAGCAGCAGCAACAGTATCCAGGATATGGGCAGCCAATGCCACCACGTGCAATCAACCCTTACGGGCAAGCCACGAATCATCAGGCATACTACGCGCAAGGACCAGCCGCCTCAGAGTATCCGCTATACAATGGAGCCCCTGCTGGCTACGGCAATCCCATCCAGGTCACTGGAGCAGTAGTCGCTCAATCAATCACCCAAAACCACACTCGCAATCTCATTGGCATGAATGCTGTCAACGCCTGTCGGCTGAATGACCCGGATGGGAATGCAGGCTTCTGGTTTGTTCTTCAAGATCTCAGCGTCCGCACCGAGGGCACTTTCAGGTATGTCTACGTTTCTGACTGGCCATATGAGTGTCCTACTGATTGATACACACAGACTCAAGCTGAGCATGTGCGACATTGGAAGTGGTCAGAGTCCCAACGCCGCCGTCGTGAACAATGGCAAGTGCCCGATTCTGGCCTCAACCTTCTCAGAGCCGTTCACTGTCTACTCCGCCAAGAAGTTCCCAGGTGTTATTGAGAGCACACCACTCAGCAAATGTTTTGCTTCGCAAGGCATTAAGATACCCATTCGCAAAGACGGTGTGAAAGAGCGAGGTAACCAGGCCGAGTATGATAATGATGATTGAACCAGATCTGCACGTTGGTTCTCGTACTGCACCCTGCCCTCGGAGCTACACACAGAAGACATGCCGCACCAGATGCTGTCGTGACGGCGACGGGGGTCTACATCTTTATCTAAAGTATTTTCAGGCATCAGTCTCTCATCAGCATGGCCTGGTCGAGGCGTTCGGGGTTAATATTCGGTGTGGTGTTTTGATGCACGCAAATAGGTTGAACGGTCTTGGTGAACAACTCGCGACTTACTTCATAGTGTTGCTGGTCGAATTCCATCATTCATCTTCTATTCTCTAATAGGTCCCTACGCTTGTCGGGAGGGAAGTTGCATCGCAGCATGTATCGGTGTTTGCAGTGCTGTTAATCATCATAGTTGAATATACGCCACTACTAGCCTTGTGCAAACCAAATATTGTACACCACAAGACCAAATCCACACTTGTTACCTCGATTGCTGTGATCTTGTGTGGATGTGTGTAGAAGCCACTGATAGAGTGTGGGCCTTGGGCTGCACAGCCTAATATGAACGGTTTCTAGATCACAGTGAAGACTAGACCACATAAGCAGCGTAGTTGTGAGTGAACAGCCATGGCCCGTTGGGGAGCATCTCATTTGTGCCAGACGCTTCGACTCACATACAGTCGCGCTTTCTATAACGTAGTGTGTTACCAAGACCTCACTCGGGATTCGCACGGTCTGCCTCGGGAACGTGCCCGTCCTGATAGAAACTCCAAATGTTCAACCCGATTTTGACCCCACTTCTTACCGGCAGCCCAGCATGCCAGCTCTCCAGATATCCTGTGCCATCTGCTCGCATATTCTCCCAATAGATTGCATTCCCCGTAATGGCTTTGAAAACAATTCCGTCCTTCACCCTCGCATAGCCTTCACTTTCCATTGTCCCCTTTTCCATTGTCTCCTCTTCACTTTGAAGCCCATCACACTCGATGAAGCTACACCACTCCTTTCCCACCGGTTTCCCTAGCCGTGGAAAATGTGTGCCACCCCCCGTACAATTCGCCTCAAGATACACCATGAAAGAACTAACACGACCTGACGAACGCGTTGCAGAACTCCAATCGTAATGGTAGGTGTAGTGGCCGCCTACACCATAGCGCTGGGACCATAGCTTCTCGATGAAGGTATGAGGGCGCCAGCCTTGGAAGCGCCGGGCGCGTTCTTCAATGCATTGAACCAGGTGGGAACGGGGAAGAGGTGCTTTTTCCGAGTGACGGATCAGAGGATTAAGGGTTTCGTGGCCAGCAGTCCAGACAGTTGCAGGAGTGAAGTGGGGTTCACTAGGGCCCGGACATTAGTGGTGTCCCTGGGATCGTGTTTGTTTTATTTTCTGGCATCGACCCGTGGATTGACACACAGAGAACAAGGCAGATTGCCAATATCAACTCGAAACTCCGAGTGACCATGCTCCACATTGCCTCTTCACAAAAGGCTTCCTAAACATCCAGAATTGGGACACAGATTCAGAGTGCTTACACTTACCTTAACTTGACAATTTCCTGCGCCTCCTCTTCCCCTACGAAGCCCTCAATGTACACGACCAATGGCTCTCTACTCAAGATGTAAACCCCTTTAGCACGATGGTCTGCACACTCCAGACTGGCATCAGGGTAAGCAAGACTTTCCAACTTCTCTGTAGTGGCAGGTGAAGTTTCAGACCGCTGAAAAGCAATGCTGGAATTGGGCATGACCACAGACAGCAACGGCGCACCCGCGAGAAAAACTCCAACGCCCGCTAGGAAAATGTACTGCATGAGAGAGCCGAGGGACACGGACACTGGAGAGCGCATTTTGAATCGCGCAAGCACAAGACTGCACGGGTGAAAGCAAATGCTTCTGTCTGAGGTGGAAAGGAAATGTGCGCGCATGTAATTGGAAATCAGACCTAGACATCAAGGGTCAAGTCCAATCCTGAAATTTCACGTGCCGTGCCGTGCATTGCAGATGCGAATGCGAAGATAGAAGCTCGAGTCATGGCTGTGCGCAAGGTGATCGGTGCGTCACAGCAACAACAGGGCAATCTAACACATATCTTTAAGGGGAACCGCGCGGAGCCTTGCATCATGGGTTCACCCTACCATGTATAGGAGTCCGGGACGCGGCTAGATTATTATTATCTTCTAATAAGATCGCTGTCGGTTTTCGCACGTATAAACCATTGATGAGCAAGTAGCGGCTGAATTTGCATTGAGGAGTGAAGAAATCTGTGACCAAGGGTGTTCAGTTAGCTCGTACTCAAGATGGACGAGAACCACGCATACGAAGCCTACAATTACACCTCTATAAACACTACCCTAAAGGCCATTCAGAAGTTGACACCAAAGGTAAAGTGATAAGGACCCGTGTCATGACCACGCCAAAAAAAAAATCGGTCTTGTCAACGCTAACAATTGAGTCTAAAGCATGCCTAACGGATCCCACTCCCGGTCAGATTTGGTGCCGATAATTCTCCCTACCTTGCGAACACATGAACCAACCCTGTTACGAACCGACACAATGCTAAAGCATAGTGCAACGCCGGGTCGAGTGAAGTGGTTGTGTACGCTCTCCAGAAGAATGAAGGACAGCCGGTCAATGTTATGGTTGAATGTGGCGTTGCTAATCCTGTCCGAACGCACCGATGCTATCAATATCCGCTGTCGGCAAGGTCTTCTGCCATATCTTTGGGAAACCAGCTTCATTCCCATTTGGTACTACCACCTGACTGCCTCTCATGTTGCTCCGCTACTTCTCGAGCGTAAAATTCGACCAGCATGGTCCCATACGCTTCCATTTCTTCCAAGGGCACGGCGAGACGGAAATCGTTAAGCAGTAGAAATTGTAACTCTAGGTGATTCAGCTCGACCAATGGTAGGCCTCCGACCTGCGTTTGGTCAGCCAGCACCAGCGACAGAGGGTCCTAGGAACATACCTTTGCGTATCTCGAGTTAGTATAGAAGACGTCGGAAAAGAACTTGCTTGCGCAGGTAACACCGGCTATCACGAGACGGTGAATGTTGAAGCTATCAACGACAAAGTAGTGGGATACATTATACGCATCTGAGTCCAATTCATGCAGGGGAGGTGATGGTGGTTGTGGTCTATGTGTCGGCGTTTCTTCAGGCTTGCCCAGAGACCCGGATGGTGGAGGCGTCGCCGCCTGAGCACCGGCGGATGGGGATAGTGTGGTAGTGGTGGGGCCCGACGCAGCAGAGGATGCAGGGTTCAAATGCTCCAATGGCTTATGGTTAGCCTTGTGTAGATCAGACATGAAGCCAGGATTTACCCTCTCGGTCATTCTGTCGAAGTAGACAAGTAGACTCAAAAAAACCTCGTATGTCGTAGGGCAGTACTTATGGATCCGGCTAAGATAGCTGAGGATGGAAATGCTGGGCACGTTCTTTCCATGAAATGCCAGAACACTCGTCGTCTGCTGGCTGAGGCCCGACGCGCCTTCTGGTGGCGGTATTTGACGATGCAGGTGGTCGTGCTGGCGGTCGTTTGTTGTGGTGATCTTGGTCAGCAGCCCGGCCACCATCTCGATGATGTCGGTAACGGGCATCTCGCTGATCTCATACTGGGGAGCCACGTCGGCGGGGTCTTGACGCTGCCGCCGCGTCTGCGAGCGCGTCTGCGAGAAGGGGCTAGCATCGTCAATGGCGAAGCTCTGGATGTGCGAGAGGCTCTTGACCTTGATCCGCCGGGGCGACGCCGGGGTCGAGGGTGCAGGTGACCGCAGGGGCGGTGCTGGGGGCTCAGTGCTCGCGGCTGTGGGTATGGCTGTGGGTATGGCTGTGTGTGAGGTCGCGGGCCTGGGTGCGGGCGTCGAGTGCTGCGACTGCGGGCGGAAGCGTGGACTCGAGGGCGTTGGAAGGGTGTGCTGGGGCGACTCTGCGGGGAGGTGCTGCGGCCGTTGGGCTGGTGTTGCGCTCGATGGTGGGGCTCCCGAGTCGGCCATGGGAACATCAGCAGTGCCAGCAGCGGGCGCGACGGCGTGCGGGTGCGGCGCATGCGCCTTGGTCGAGGGCGACGGCCGGAGTGAGGGGTGGTGCTGGTGTACAGCGGGCGACTCGTGCGGCAGCGGATGCGCACTGCCGGCGCCAAACATGGTCTTGTTGAAGTGGTTTCCACCAAAGTCGCTCACCAATATCGATCCCATGCCGCGGAACCAGGGCGGGCAAGTCCAAGGGCAGCGGGCGGAGGCAAGGGAACAGGGTCGCGGGCACGACGGGATGAGGGCGAGGGCGAGGGCGAGGATGGTGGTGGTGGTGGTGGTGGTGGTCAAGGGGCCAGCTGCAGCCGCGGTGGTGTTGGTGTTGGCGATGGGCGTTGAGCCGCGTTGCCAGTGGACACGACAAGCTCTTATCGCAGCGCCGGCGCGGGCTTTCACGACGCAACTCAGCGGCAGGCAGACAATGGCATGCCCTGCAATGTTCTGCCGTGCCCAAAGCAAATTGGACGGCGACGCGTCGAAGGTGGGTGAGGGGAGCAAGGACGCAGGGAGAGGAGGGGGCCGGTCCTGGGCGGTGTCGAAGGGACGGGTGAGGAGCCTCGCCAGTCCGTCGTGAGGAACAGCGGCCTAGCTCGTCATACCGCCTGCCACGCCACAGTGCCACCCCAGGGCCTGCAGCACCACCACATTGAACTCTCACGGCGCGACGCAGCCTGCACTGCGCGGCGCGGCGCTACCCTACGATACATGATATGGCACCGCGTCCCGCAGCCAGCACAGGCGAAATGCATCGCGACTTTGCGCCTACGTGCAACGGGACTGAACCTCAGGTGGGCACCGCCCACATGCAGCAACTGAGGGCGCGGCAATGGGCAACCTTGCAAGTGCCTCGAGGGCTCGATTCTCATTGGATCACGCGCCGGGGGCCGCCTCCCCCCACGCTTTGCCCGCCCAGGTTCTGACCATGAGCATCGTTCGAACAGTACCTGCACTACATGTAGTCTACAGAATGTACTACAGCTCCTGCATCGACCATGCGACAGCCTCGTCGGCTCAGACCACACCTTGGCCTGGGGCTCCATCGACGTCGTGCGCCTCCACGTAGTCTGCAGTACATTCGCAACTCTGGCCCCATCGACTTCGCCAGCCTACTGCCTTCCAGGCCCTTCGTAATTCTGGTCAGGCAGGTAGAGGTGACGCTGCGCACCTTGCCCAGTGAGCACCACCATGCGAATCACACCGCCGGAGCTGCCATCCCACTTAATCGCCTCCGCCAGCGCTCCCTTGACAAACTTGATGCCGTCCTCCTCGCTCATGTTCTCCCTCCAATTCGCATCGCAGTATCCGTAGATATAAGTTGAGCCTGAGCCGCCAATCGCATACGATTGCTTGTGTAGCGAGCCTCCCAGAGGAATCGAGTACACCTGGCCGCCGTGCCGGTGGTCCCATCCCGCAATGATCAGGCCTGCGCTGTGGGCACATTAGCACGGCAATGCGGCGGGTTATGACGATTTCGACTCACGAAAGCTGGTCCTTGTTGGAGTAGCAAAGTTCTTGGAAAATTGCCGCAGCCGTTTGTGTGGTCGGCGGCTCGTCATTAGTAGTGCCGTACATGCCCAGGTGGTAGTGAACAATGTCTGCTACGGCCTGTGTGTCAGCCGCAGACCCAGATCTACAGCACCAAATGGTGTCGTGGACCTGTGTGAGCTTGTCGGTGACGCGATTCGCGATGTAGGCACCCGTTGTTGTCCTGCTATCAGCGGCTAATATGACGCCGTCCTTGAAGTTGATGGCCATGCTATAACGTGTCAGAGGATGGGCCGCAAGGTGGAGAGCGCAACAACGTACATGGACGTTCCTAGACTGGTCATGCGGTCAGCTCCTGCATCACATTCTGGGGAGACACTAAGCTTACTTGACTTCGCCCTTCTTGAGGTGGTTCATGTCGATGTGGATGCCATCTACATTGCCGTCAGCTGCGCAGCTCCACCGGTTGACAGGATGCAGAGGAGAGGCAATGGCAGAGGCAAAGTCGGGGCAGGGCCAAAGTCGAAGCTGTGTACATACCTTCTCCCAGCATGCCGGTGACCATGATTGCGGTCGCAGACGGCGAGTGTGCGAGATCTGCCCTGTTTAGCAGAGGATTTAAGGGTGGTAGAGCCGTAAAGCACGGGATGTTGGGCCGTCGGTGGTTGCGCACAGAGTGCGGTGCTGGGTGTGTCGGGGATGTGTATTGGCTTGCAATGGCGGAGGCGCTGGATAGAGTAGGCAAACACGAGCTTAGGCAGAGTACGCACTCGCAGCTCCTCCCACCACCTCCGACGGGGTGATTTTCTTGGCATTGCACGGTGGGCGTCAGACGTACACCGTAGCCACTTGCCCCGTACTGCACGGCACGGCACTGCAGGCCTCAGGGCAATCCTCGCGCGCACGCTCTTTGCAATCATCTCTTCCCAATTGCTCGCTGCTGCTCAAGAGTCCTGCAGCAATTTCCTGTTCTCGTAGCCCATCCCCCCCTCCAACCTGCCAGACTCCTCCACCTTCACCAGCATGACATCCTCCATGGACACCTTCATGTCTTACCTTCGCCTTCCACTCCTGGCGTCGTCTGGCGTGGCCGCTCTCCTCAGTGGCCTCCTCTACTTCAAGCAAAAGTATGGCTTCGCTAGTGTCCCCAGCGGAACCATTGTGCTGACTGCAGCAGCGAAATCATCTACCCACGAAACTTCCCTCCTGATGCGCGCACCAACGTGCCACGCCCGTCGCAATTTGGCATCTCCGACTTTGAAGAACTCTTTATCCCCACACCCGATGGCGAGTCGCTCAGCGCGTTTTTGATACGGGCCAACAAGCAGCATGCGCGAAATGTGACTATGCTCATGTTCCACGGCAATGCGGGCAACATTGGCTACAGGCTACCTATCGCGAAGATACTCGCGGATGAGCTGCGGTGCAATGTCCTTATGCTGCAGTACCGCGGCTATGGCTTGTCCTCGGGTAATCCCAACGAAAAGGGCATCATGATAGACGCCCAGACTGGTCTTGATTACATCCGCCAGCGACACGAGCTGCGAGGGACACATATCGTCGTCTACGGTCAGAGTATAGGGGGCGCCGTCTCAATAGGGCTTGCAGCCAGGAACCAGAAGCAGGGTGACATCGCTGCCGTCATCCTGGAGAATACATTCACCTCAATTAAGAAGTTAATTCCAAGGTCAGCCACATGTTAGGGCTCGCTCGCTTCCCTTGACTGACGGTCCATAGCGCCTTTCCGCCCGCTCGTTTCCTCGCGCCTCTCTGCCACCAGATCTGGCCCAGCGAGGACACGTTGCCCCAGATCACTCAGATCCCCATCTTATTCCTCAGTGGACTTAAGGACGAAATTGTTCCGTAAGTCGTTGCCCCAAGGTTCTCCCACCTCAGATCTCCCGTGCGTGGGTACCTCACACCACTTTACTGACGGTTGCAGCCCGTCCCATATGATCAGGCTCTTTCAGGTATGCAGAAGTCCCAAAGTCTGGAAAGAGCTACCCAACGGAAGCCACAACGACACGGTTGCAGAGCCTCGCTACTTTCAGCATGTGAATGATTTTCTGGGCGAGTTTGTTGCACGATGAAATAGCAAATGTCGTCTGTCGGCATTAGACTGTAAAGGATAACCACACCAGGTGTGTCAAGCCACGCAGTGATGCCGGCCCGTCGAGCAACAAGGCATGGGCCTGATCTGCCACCCTTATGCAATGACGATCGGTGGCTTTCGAGCGCACCCACACGTCAACTTTGACAGGAGCAGAACTCCAGACTCTCGATGGGGCAGACAGGCCCCGTGGCGGAGAAGACATGAAGACACGGCTGTGCTACGTTGCGCTGCAGCAACAGAGAAGCGCATACCGGTCGCGATCAAGGGCATCATGTCGTCGTATGCCGGTGCATTGCTAATGCCCGCTAGATGGAGTCGGGCAGTACATGGTAGGCGTGCAAGTGCAGATGATTCTGGAAGACTCGAGCAAAGTGCAGTGTGGTTAAATTTGGCACACCACCGGGGCAGGGGCCGTGGATGTTGATCAGACACGTGCAGAGTGAGGAGACGTGGGGTAGGGATGGATCGCCAGGGGTCTGCGCCACAGTGATCTCTGCACACCTACCGGCACAGTAGGTACACATACTGTGTACACAGTACATGAGGGATAAGGGTGCAAGGTGCGTACTGCTACTGTACTGTACTGTACTGTACGTAACGTACATGCGAGTGCACAGTGTCTGCATGAAGAATACATCGTCAAATCCCACCAGAGAAGCTTGTCACACACCTGGGCATGCACTGTCGCTTAGCCGCTTAGCCCGTGCGGTCACAGACACGTCTTGTTCCCAGTTGCATCGCGTCGCATGGGACGCGAGGTATGGGCACCGGGTCAAAGTAAGCCGGCTGTGGGGTTGGGGTCCAGGTCCAGACCCAGGAGCCGACTGTGCAAGGCATTCGATTCTTCTAGAGTACTGTACACAGTACCCTAGGTTCATGGTGCCAGCCTCCAGGTGCCGTTGGGGCAAAAGTGCTCCGATGGCACCCCTGTCGTCGAGCCCTGCGCAGCGGCTAGCGTGCGCCACTCGATTACGTAGCTGCCAGAGCTTCAAACACAATGCCCATCCTGTCACTTACCGAAATGCGCCAATTCGCACCGGCGGCATGGGAATGCCAATATGCGATTCGCGGCCTCAGCAGAATCGTGCGTCTCTGCAGCGTGTCGTCCAGCAGGCACGCGCCCCGGCCATGTGGGCGCCTCGACAGCCGACCGTGTCCTGCCCCTCGCTCATGGCATGTGTGTGTGTGTGTGTGTGTGTCTGAGCCCCCGTCGTCGCCTACCTCGTCCACCTCGAGGTCGGCAGACGGAGAGAATCCTTCGCGCTGTTCCAAGGTTGCGAGCTGCGAGCGGAGATCACGGGAACAATGCGGCTGTGCTGCGGCGCCTTTGTCGATCATCTCGCGGCCTTGTTCACGTCCATCGCGAACACCGAAGAACCGGTGGCAAACACTCTGCTCGCCTGGCCGTTGGCGGCCCAGCAGTCGCGTCTCATTTGCAGCAAATCATGCGCGGTATGGAGTAAAGCACTCGGCTCTAGCTGGCGGAAGAATGCGCCAGCCGAGTGCGGCCTGGAAGCAGTACAGCAGAGTCGTCGCAGCCTTGGTCGTCGCGACGCCTCATGTGCGCTAGCTTTACGGCGCTACGGGGAGAGTTGACGTTTGGTGCTTCACTGCGAGCCGTCAGACTTGTGGCGCGTACCAGCACATCGGTTCCATGGAGAGCCTCCCTTTGCTCCCCTTCCTACTGTACTGTACTGTAGAGTACATACGTCGTCGACGCACTCCCGCTGCAGAGCTACGAAGCGCGCTACCAGGTCACACCCCGCCGGAGGAGCTTCCTCGCTGCTTGACCGTGGCTCCCTCGGATGTCGCTCTGTATCTGTCATCCGTGTCCCCTTTCGATGACGCCTCCAGGCGTATGCCCAATGTGAAGCTCTGATACGCTCGCGCAGCGCCTACGGCTCTCCCCGCTCCCCCTTAGGTAGAGACGAATCAACCGTCTCGCGGCGGCTCAGTTCGTGCATACGCCGGTGGATCCACCTGATCCATGAGGCTTCATTAATTGGTCAGCGTCCCTCATTGGCCGGTCAAACCATGATTTGGAGGACCGACACTCGTTCGAATTACTTCATCATGTCATCCTAGCCTGAGTACTTAGGCTTGCTGCCCACAGGGCAACCACATTGTGCGTGGCGTCCTGTTCCGCAACAACTTTCAAGCTCAGGGGCTCCTTTACACTTTCAATAGCTGCACCACTCTAGAATGGAGCCCATGGCTTGCAACCCATGTACGGCTCTTCTCCTTCTGCAGGTAGTTCCCACTACAGTATGCACACAGCTCTACTGCGATGCGAACGAATAGTAAGACTACACCCGCTAAGTCTCGCACAGATAAACCAGGATCAGCGCCATCGGCCCATGGCAGTCTAGAAACGGCATCACTCGCCACACCCGTCCATTTCCTACGTCCACAACACCTGTTTTCTACAGGGCCCTTGACTCGCGGCGCCCAATCGCTTTTTGTTTCACTGGATCCTGGTGATCATTTCGCCTCCAAGCGTTCGGTTCAGACCCTGTTGTTCTACAATCATTCTTACAAGCCACAGGCTGCACTTCCGTGTCCAATCAGACGGGGCCCAGCTCCTGGTCGGAGGCAAACGAGGCAGAGAATCCTTGTACGGCATTCCCGCTGACGCGGGCCAGCCAGTGAGCTCACTGCAGAGATGCTAGTCTCTCAGTATCTGCCGCACGTACGCTTGCCCTCATTGCGGTCCCTGCCGTTACGCTGTCGAACCTCATAAGGCTTGAAAAGATCGCTTCTGCTGTCTGAGTGGCCGTGCAATTCAGACCGTCAGCTTCGTTCCGTCTTAAGCGAGCTCTCCTTGTTCCAAGTTCCTTCCTCCGAGTCGTCCATCTTCCCTCAAACGGTTTCCCCTACTCTAAGCTTCTTTTTTTACATACGATCATCTCACAGCCTCCTTGATCCATTGGCATACTTCGATTATCTTCTCTCCTGGAAGTGACATACCTTCGGTCTCCTGTATACCCGGCTTGCCACCCATCCTTGGACTCCTTGATATAGCATCAGGTATATTGAACTTTCGTATCATTTTGACCTTATGTTGTATAGGTTACCTACACGCTCCTTTTTATATTAAAAAAACATCCTCGTTCTTGGAATATGGACTAACATGTCTTTCTTTTGGGTCCAGCAGTGGGTCGCTCTTCCTATCGTTTACGAGCAACCAATGGGTGATTTACCCCCTTCTTCACGGCCGCAAGTCATGGACAATGCAGCGACTGGATTCGTCCAGCAGGGCAGCGCTGCTGCTTCTCCCTCTCCATCTTTGCAGCTCAAAATCATGGACAGCAGTGCTCCATTTCACTCTCAGCTGAGCAATCTACCTCAGATTCAACAGCGACCTGATTATCGATCCACTGCGTACCTACATGCACCTTATCAGTTCCCCGAGCAGGCCACATCCCCAATGAGCATGGGAGCTATGGCTGACGCTCTACCAGAGTACGGAATATCTGATGAAACGCCAGTCAACCCAAACCCACAATCGGCTTCACGTGCCCTCTCTGGCGCGTCACCGTCCGCGGTTGCATATCAGCTCGGTCAGAACGTGCAAATGCCAGCGCATGCGAACGGACCTGTTTCGACACATTCAGCCTTCGGAGTCGGGTTTTCGGCAACCTATCACCAAAACTTCATGCCCTCACAAGGTGCTCAACACACAAATTATGCAGCGTACGGAGCAAATGCCTCTCGCCTAGGTGGCCAGGTCTCGATGCAAAGTCCGTACCATAACTATCCACCCACATCGCAATACCTGTACTACGCAGCTCCATATGGCTCACACAATCAATTCAGCACTGGCTTCGCCTCGCAAGGTGCACAAGCGCAAGCGCTATATGGAAGAGGAGGTAGCCTTACGAATACTGCAGGAGGCGGACAAGTAGGCCAAATGATAAGTTATGCATACAATGATAGCATATATCCGGGCGTACGCCCTGGAGGCCCAGGTAATTACCAAGGCAGCCAACCTCTGGATAACCATCCATATGGGTCGTCTCATTCACAAGTCTCAGGTGAGCGATTTCTCCTCAATAATGTATTGATTACGTCCATGAACCTATTTGAATTCAGCTAAACAAACTTCATAGGTATGCCTCGTACAGGATCCTTGGGTAGTATCCCACGTGGACCACCACGTAAGCCGAGGCAGTCCGGACACGCCCTTTGGGTGGGAAATTTACCTCCAGGGACCACTGTTGTAGCACTAAAAGATCATTTTTCACGGGATGCTACAAAGGACATTGAGAGTCTCTTTCTCATATCGAAGAGTAACTGCGCTTTTGTCAATTATCGCACTGAGACATCTTGCACGGCTGCGATGCACAGATTCCACGATTCCCGATTCAACGGCGTTCGACTAGTATGCCGTTTGAGACGTAGCTCAACCCCAGCCTCTGGAGTCCCTATAGGACCTGCTTCCACGCTCAATAACCAGCAACATGTTACATCTCGACCTGCTACCCCAAAGCAAGACAGTGTAACTTCTGGTCTGCACGATCCCAACGCCTCATCTCCATCTCACGGGAGTAACGATGGTCTCGGATCAACTACAGACAACAATAACAAGTATTTCATCGTCAAGAGTCTGACTTTGCAAGACCTGGAGCTCAGTGTAAGGAATGGTATTTGGGCTACACAGTCCCACAATGAGGAAGCCTTGAACAAGGCATTCGAGGTAGGACCAACCACGTTTTGTGTTGAGAGTGCTACTGACTGTACATAAGTCTACAGAGAATGTCTACCTCATTTTCTCAGCGAACAAGTCAGGCGAATATTTTGGATACGCTCGCATGGCATCAGCTATCCTAGAAGATGGTTCTCGAATGGAAGGAAGTATCTCCCAACCTGAAAACAATCTGGAGGTAACAGATGTGCCCAAATCAATCCCCACACCCGCAACAGAGTGGGCACCACGAGGCAAGATTATCGACGACTCGGCACGCGGCACAATCTTCTGGGAAGCAGAGCCATCCGAGGCAGCCAGTGAAGAATATGATGCGGCAATGGAAGAAGCTTCAACGATGGAAGGCGATACGTTGGTCGTCGCCCAGAGTTGGGGAAAGCCTTTCAAGATTGAATGGATCTCCAACAACCGCCTGCCATTCTACCGCACGCGTGGTCTTCGGAATCCATGGAATGCCAACCGCGAAGTCAAAATAGCCCGAGACGGTACCGAACTTGAGCCCAGTGTTGGGGAACGCCTTCTCCAGATGTTCCATCGCATGGGCGGTCCGACCGCAATGTCTACCTTCGGTGGGCCTGTCATGGCTCAGGTGCGACAGTATTAGGGTTCTAGAAGCTGTGCTTGCCCTATGTTGGGTTCTCGCATCTCTAGTGTTCGACAGCAGTATCATGGGTGCCACGGTCACTTGATCGAGCAGGAATATTACATTACCGAACAAGAGTGATTCGTCTTCCTGCCGGGCAGGTCGACATGCAAGTTACATTCTGTCATCTGATAGCCTTCGACAGATCAAGAGTTTAATGAATTTTCAAGGCTATGACAGCGATAATTGACAGGTGTTGTCACCCTCTCTTGTCTTCCGACGCCATGATGGTTCTCGATGTATATACTAACTGGGTTCGTAGTCCGCAGCGTCGAGGTCTCTTTTGTGCAGTCGATAGATAATGGTTGCCAATGGAACTGAGAATCCTTTGGTTATTGTGGATGATACACAGCCAATCAGTGATTCGAGCTACATAGGTATAGGCTAGGTAACCTTTTGTTGTGATGGCCAGACACTGCTCCACATCTCTTAGCACTGTCCTTCTGGACCATTGTTGATCATGAACATGTTGACATGCCTCATCGATGACAAAAATTCCGGAACTGGGCTTTTGCATAGATCACGTTGTAGATTACGACTGTAAAATCACTCTTGCGTATCAAGGCTTATGATTCGACCTTGGATAACTACCTCGTTCCAGAAGTCTATCTTTTACCGCATTCCCACGCTTCAAAAGACCAGCCGACTTCTTACACAAGATTCTCAACATGTTTAGCTTAGCCTAATTCCCATTCTCACGGATGCTGGACGACCCTGGACGTTTTCGTGGTATACAGTCTGTGTGCACATTTAGTCCTCCGCCATGCGACACAGCAAGAGCATGTATTCCTCCATCACCACCCACAGCTCTACCGCAACAGACTCAACCTAACTATGACACGCCACCGAACCCAGCATCTGGTCACAAATGAAGTCGAATGATCTGCAAGGAGAGACACAATAGGGAATGACTTACCGCACCGATCAGTTGACTGGCCATCACCAGGCTTCTGGAGAGGCATCTTTCTGATGTACCTTATCGTCTAGAATGGTCTCTGGGCTGATCCTCCGTGTGGGTGCGTGTCGTAGGTCTTGCTCGAGGAAAGGACGCTGACTAGTCACGTCAATGTTGGCAACCGTCGACACCTACCAGTGGTTACCATGACCAACCGAATGAGTGGTGGCGCGAATTCATGGGCCTTACCACATGCACTATTCCAACGAGGCGTTCTAATCTGATGTTTCTATTTCGATATCTCGTTAAAGAAGACGTGCAAACCTTCGACGGAAGGCGTATCCTATGAACTGCCATGCCACTGCCTCGATTCCATGCCACTCGCGTTGGCGGCGGCTGTGGCCACCTGGTTGGCTCTGGCCTCTCACTAAATTCATCCACGAGCAGGTGCTGCTGGATACGATCGGTCCGTGCGTCTCACAATGCCCTTGTCGCCACATCAGTGGCTCCTTAGTACATTCCTTGCCCAGCGTCCCATATGCACTCCCCGATCGCAAACCCGATGCCCAGCGTCCCAAACAGGAGGACCAGATCTCACGGTGGCGACCACTCATCTCATGCATCGGAGCCCCACACATCAGGTCTGCTTACCTTTAACAAAACACCACATGGACCTAGCGTCGACAAATCGAACGACTGGAAGCCCTCTTTAGGCGAGCTCACGCATAAAACTCACATCGCCCGTGTGTTCTGTAGCACACTCTCCCGTCATAAGTGAGACCAATGCTTTGGACAGGTCTCCTGCATCATCCCGTTCGCACGACGCATCCGAGATCACTGCTCAAGACAAGATGGCACCGGCCACTCCTTCCGTGAGGGCTAGCTCATCTCACTCGAATAGATCGGTTCCCATGTCTTTCTCGCATGCTATGACACAATACCATACCAGTCCTGATTTTCAGCCAAGTGGCGGCACAGAGGTCCTCGACCCTCACTATTTCACCTTGACTGCGCCTTCCGATAAGGCACTTGCTGTCCTCGAAGCCATCGAGAAGATAAGAGAACAGTTCGAGCTGGGTGGCACCAGCCTTGTTTGGAAGGTATCTTGGTCCCGGGTTCATTCAAAATGAGCATGGCACACTGACGTGATCAGTACAGCAAGAAGCAATGGGAAGAAAGGCAGCCCCAGCCTAGTGACCAGGCGGCTCCACGCAAAACTGCAGCTTCTGCGATTGACGAGACTCCCAATCCTAATGTCAATCCAGTTATTCTTAGGAGAAAGTGGGAAGCTCGTATTACCAAAATTCAGCCTCTAGCCTTGAGCTACGCAGATGTGCGAATCGACGAAATTGCAGGCCATGCCATTCGCACCTGGTGGCGTGGATTGGCCAACAACTTGTACCACTTGCCTCCTGCCTTCTACTTTGTCGTCTTTGTGGGTTTGACCACGTGGGCTTTCGGGAGCATCGTCTGCGGATATTACGAGGCGATGGCCAGGTTGGATGCCCACGATCTATCTGGTGCCTGGCCTGCGTTCTGGCGAGGCACGATCGGCGCAATTCCAGCATTGACGGGAATCATCACGTTCTTGTTCCCGCCTACGTTCTGTGTGCGTTATCGTTGAAGGCTGCAATACGTCGGTAGAGTTACTTTACAACCCCATGTGTCTTGTCGGAACCATGGTAGACATCACAGCACTGTCACGAGTGAACCTCTTGGAGAGGTGCAGGCAACATATTAATGTATCAAGATATGCTCAGGAATCCATAGCATGTGCAAAGATTACAACCCCTTCAAGTGCAATCTGTCTACATATCCAATGTCCACCGCTGATTGACCAAATGAAAAGTCATACTCGCCCTCTTCAACCTTCCACGACTTCGAGACCTCATCGAAGTATGCAAAGTCAAGCAGGTGGAATTCCAGCTCCAACTCGCGCAATTCAGCAGGCTCCAGGGAAACTTTTTGGAAAGCTGCAAGTGTCTTCACAGGGTGCTTTTTGGAAAGATCCCTGCGGCCTACATATAGCTGTACCACAAGACTGCCGGCAGTACCACCTGTATTCTTGACACTGACTCTGGCTTTGAAGGCCTCGGAAGAAGATTGTGAAACTCGACCACGGATGATCGTGAACATTGTGTATGAAAGACCGAAGCCGAACGGGAACTCAATCTTGTCTTTCGCAAGGCGATCGTAATGGCGGTACCCAACAAATATATCTTCTTCGTATCTCACGGTGAGTTGACTGTCCTTGAGATGCCCCGGGAAGTTGCCATAGGCAGGTGCATCCTTGATACGCTTAGGCCACGATATAGGCAACCTGCCGGAAGGATTGACGGCGCCCGAGATGACATCAGCAATCGCATTGCCGGCTTCTTGGCCTGGGAACCAAGCTTGAATCAGAGCTGCGATTTTGTTGAGCCAGGGAAGGGCAACAGCGACGCCAGTCGAGTTCACCACAATAGTCTTTGAGTTGACTAATGCCACAGTCTCGACGAGCTCATCTTGTGACCCATCACGCGGCAGATTGAAGCCGACCTGATCTTGCCCTTCTGTCTCCCATGCAGGTGTATGGCCTGTAAAAACAATGGCAACATCGCAATTCTTGGCGAGTTCTTTCGCTTCAGAAAGCATATCCAGATCGTGCTCTTCTTGGGTCATGAAACCCAATCTGAAGCCAGGAAGTCCAGTCAAGATGCCCCAACTCTCTCCACCGAGTGGAGGTCTCGAGCGAATTTGTATCTTGTATGACTGACCCTTTTCGAAATGTACGGTAAACTCCTTCTCCGGATTGCCGCCAAGGAGAAAGCCCATGGGATCTGGTGAATTGCCATCTTGCATGTAGACTACTTTGTCGTTCACGGTGACAGTTGTGGGTCCGATACCTGAGCAACCGAGATAGTGAGAGCCTGATGCGTTGGGTACGAATGTCGCCTGGAATCCAACCTCTCTGTCCTTTGCTTCATTGTCGAGTAGCGGGGTAAAGGACGACTCTTTGACTGCACTAACGGTCTTGACGGCTCGATCAGTATGACCGAGCCGGAAGAGTTCCATAGTCCAGCCGTCGCCTCCTTGTAAATCCTTGCAGCCCTGCCCTAAGGGCGGTAGAAGACGGTAGGTGTGTGCTCCCTTCGCGAATTCGAAGTCGACCTCCTCGCCATATGCTGATCTCAAACCATCTTCCGGCGAGACACGATAATGGGCATTCAGAGACGCACTTCCACCGCCGTGGATCAAGGCTTCTCTAGCCAGCCCAAAGAGGCCGATTTTCTTACCTCTCATGGCTCCTTTTCTTAAAGGCAAGATTGCGTCCTTGTTCTTCAAAAGCGTGATGCCCTGGCTTGCAACCTTGCGGATGAGCTGACCATGTTTGGGGTCGACAATGGACTTTTCTGGCGGTATTTCCGGGTTCTCGAATGCGCCGACTCTCTCAATGAGTTTCAACACATTCCTAGCACGCTGAGTAATCGTCTTTTCCGTGACATGACCTTGCTGCACGGCCGTGGTAACAGCTTCGACCGTTCGTAATCTGGTCGGTCCTGGCATCTCCAAATCGAGTCCAGCATTAAGAGCTGCAGCGGTAGAGTTGGTACCACCCCAGTCAGACATGACCAGGCCGTCCCAACCCCAGTCTCCTCGGAGGACTTGCTTGAGAAGCATATCATTCGAATCAGCGTGGATGCCATTGACCTTGTTATAGGATGTCATAACAGCGAGCGGTCTAGCGTCCTTGATAGTGATTTCGAAGGGTTTGAGGTAAATCTCTCGCAAAGCACGCTCACTGACAATCGTATCGACTCTCAGACGATCGGTTTCCTGTTCGTTTGCAACAAAGTGCTTGACTGTGGCGGCGATGCCATTTTCTTGCAACCCTTTGACGACATTTGCGGCCATTTTGCCAGCCAGCAATGGGTCTTCTGAGAAACTCTCGAAATTGCGGCCTCCTAAGGGATGTCGGTGGTTGCACATGGTTGGGGCGAGGCTGCATGCTTGTAAGCTTGAGCGTAGTGGTTACGGCGCATCATGTACGCACAGTACACATGCACCCTTGGTCTTGGTCTCTTGGGCCAGGGCGTGTCCGATTTTCTTGGAGAGTTCCGGATCCCATGTTGCAGCTGAGCAAACCGCAGCGGGAAAGCATGCTGCTCTTGTACCGCCGCTGAAGACCTCACCACGAGCACCATTTGGCCCATCACTCGTCTTGGCATTGTCAGGGAGGCGCAACAGCACCGGCAAACGCAACGTACCTTGATGGCGGGGACACCCTTGGCTGGAATTGGGACTGTTTCCCAGAAGTCCTTGCCAGCGAGAAGGGAGACCTTCTCTTCCAAGGTCAAGGACGCGAGGATCGTCTCGACCCGGACACTCATGTCGATGTACACGGTATGACAGACCACAAGAAATCAAATCAAGGCTCAAGCTCCAACAGCTGTCCACTCCTACACCTGGGTCCTGGGCTCCTGCAGTCCTTTTACATGCATCCTCCGCCCCTCCACATGCTCCTCGTCGACGGCTACGCTCGCCGTTTCTCCGGTACTCGAGGCAGCCCACAAGGGCCATGACGAGCCTCGCGGCGTTGGGGGTGGAGTAGCGCTTCAGCAAGCCCCCAGTCCATTGGCCACGGAGACAAGACTACCAGTAAGCGTGCCGAAGTTCTGCCACCTCTCGTGTTGTGATTGGTGCATCCTCCTGGCGTTCGTGGATAGGCGCAAAGCAGCCGAGGAATAGCCTGCAGTCCGAGAGGACTCAGAGGAGCGTGTCCGGTGACGTGCCATTGAGCCGGCCTGTGCAATGCAGAGCACGCAGCAGGTGAGATGGCGGGGTGTGGGGAGGCGGCTGGAGTGTGTGGCGTCATGTTCGTGAGCGGACTTCCGAGGCTCATGTGTGGATCCCCGAGCAGGGCCAAGGTGTGCAAACGACCTGCCCAGGTGGGAGTCGACGTCATGGCGATTGGCGCTTGGTGAGCTTTCTTTGGCGGCGCATTGCATCGTGTTGACATAGAGCACATAACGAGACTGTACCACAGTGCACAGCAGCGCAATGGTTCGGCCTTGATTTCACCCGTGTCACTGTCACTTTGTCTCTTGTCCTCCTACACCGACGCATGATGAGTGCGACTCACACCCATCAAAAGCTAAGCCGGCGACATCCGCTTCAGCGCTTCGACTCCCCGTCCAAGGGATTCTCAGGCGCATTGCATGTGAGTGGTCGTGTCATCGAGGCCGAATGTCGTCTTGGGGCACTGAGACTGGCAATCTAGGTAGCGGGACTCATCAGCTTCTACCATTCGTTCAAATTGTGTGTTTCTGCCACCCAATACCCCATGACGCTGTACTTTCAGCTAACCCTGCGCCTAGTTTGGCGGATAACCCCAACATTTTTGTATGTTGGTAAAGCAACTCGGTGGTCTTTCTGCTCCGTTCCCTAACAAGTCACAGAACGAATCCTTTGGTTGGCATTTGCAATTTCTCACCATAATCGGCATTACCCTCTGCACAGCATGTTTCACCTGCGGCTTTGTCGCCGACGTCACCTCCTCGTCCAACTTCTTCGCCTTGAAGAACTACCTCGCTCTCGTCGCCGCTCCCATTGAAATCGTGATTAGTATCCTGTACTGGGGACTTCGTGCCATCGACGACGGACTGGTCATACCGCCAGATATGCCCATGCCACCGCTGCTATACGACCTGGGCTTCCATCTCGTACCTGCTGTAGTCTTGACCTTGGATAACTTGCTACTCTCTCCGCCCTGGCCGAGCGTGCCTGCGAACCCTCAGGCGCCCACGATTATGCTGGCTACTTCGACGGCGATTGCGTTTGCGTATTGGTACTGGATCGAACTGTGTTATTCATACAATGGCTTCTATCCCTACCCTATCTTTGGTATCTTGACTACGGTGCAACGCGTGGGCTTGTTCGCCCTAAGTGGCGCCACTATGTGGGCGGTTGGAGGGGCATTACGGGTTGCGTATGCGTACATCAACGGTTTCGAGACGGTGGAAGGGCTCGAGAAGTTCAAGAGGGCGCGGAGGATGGCGGTAGAGGGCAAGTGGAAGTGAGAAGACGAATTAGGAAAAAGGGGTCACCCGTTGGAATGTTTGGGAACAGAGATTCAACGTACACAGGGATGAACGTCAAGGCCCCAATGCCTTGAGGGAACATAATGACGCGTGTGTCCAAAGATAGCACAACTCCTGTATTGCAAATTATACTCGACTTAGCGGCCATACTGTACGGGATCACCAGACATATCGCCATCGTCCTGTGAATGCGGAGAAGTTGAAAAAAAAAATGTTACCATCATAGAGATGAAGACATACACTAGTACCTTTCCAGCGATACCATTGCCTGCCTCTCAAACCCATGCTAGATTGTGTATCTGATATCATTGATTCTAAGTATATCGTATTACATAAGTTGACCACGACGCCCCCACTGAGATACAGAAATCTGTCTGTAAGCGGACTGCAGGTGTGGGGCAATCCATAGAACATGGAGAGTCTGGAGCGACAGTTGAACAGATGCCACGAGCAATAGTGCTTGGACATGTCTGGATATGAACGGTAATTCAATGTCCAATGATCGTACTGGAAATGGGTTGCTCACCAAACGACATGTCCATACTGAAGCATTCAACTCATTGATGGGGACGGGGGAGCGGTGATGGTGCGCTGGTCGTCTTCGTCTTCGTCTTCGTCTTCGTCTTCATCTTCGTCCTCGTTACTATGCTGAAACAAATTTGGAGCATTGTAAAGATGAGGGTTGTATTGGAACATGTGCTCGGGCCCCAGTCCATATGTGTAGGCCTGATAGTGGTAACCAGTGTTTTGATGATTCTGATAGTTTCCCTGCGTAACTTGATGAAGCGAAGGCAGAACATTTTCCTTGTTTTCATACTGAAATGGATCGTTGTAAGGTTTGTAAGACGCAAAATTCGGTACGGGTGATGGAGAGGGCTGATGGGTGAATCCAGACGTAAGGTAATTCATACTCGCGGGCTGCGAAAAATGAATGTCGTCGTCTTGGAACACGTCGAACTGCTTTCGCTTGGTAGAACGCTTGCCGTGACCGTTGCCATAACTTGGGTAGCTGCAGTCTTCCTGGTACTGGGCGCGATTCGAGAATTGTGTCATCGGTCGCATGAGATACCTAGGACGATGAGGCGCATTAATGTCCATGTTTGCCAGGGCAAGCCGTCTGCGCGTTGGCTGTGGACTCTCAGCCTTGATCTCAACATCGTCTTCGTCGTCCGAATCCGAGCATGAAATCCTCCTCTGCCGTTTGAATGAACCCTGTGGCGTGAAGATAAGCTCCGTAGCTTCGACTTCCTGAGAGTTGAGCTCGAGTTGCTCCACGACCGAACTGTCCTTCTTTTGGTTCCTCTTGCGCCGCATTTCAGGAGTCGCCGAGTCGAAGAGGTCCATGCCTGGCCAGTAGACTCCTTTGAGCTTGGTGGACTCGCTGACAGCCATAGGATCGGCCATGTCGTCTGCAATGGCACACGAGGTTGCAGCCGTGTACCGGTGCCGTGGCCGATGCTCACTTGGATCCGAGTACTCGCTGGATGTGTCGTAGTCTGGGTTTGTGTAGCTGCGTGAGCTGCCGCGTGACTCAGTTGCCCAGTACTGCTGCATGTGCGGCGCGTAGGTGTTGCGGTGGCGAAGAATGGGCCCAGTAGGCTGGAGTGACGGCGATGGGCTGACGGAGTGCTCTCTCTTGATAGCTTGCTGCTGCTGCTGCTGCTGCTGTTCAACAAGACGTGGGTCAAGGAAATTGCCCAAGGCGGCACGACGGGAGGCTCGCGGTACTGGAGCTTCAATCTTGGGCACGGGAGCCGGCCGCACTGCTGTACCAGGCAGATTAGCGACGAGCGAGCCATGCACGTACAAGAAAGTGAAGAAGTACCAGCTGGTCGGGCTCGGGTGCGGCGTTTGTCCTTCTGGTTCATACGCTCCGACATGAGCTCCTCCACGCCCCACTCGCCATACCAGCGGTCATACGTGTCAATCAGCCGGCGAGAGGCTTCCTCATGAGTTGAGCGGACTTTGACCTTGTAGTAGTTGGATAAGTGGCCCTTGCTGGCAATGTGGGTAAGTAGATGCGAAACATCACTGAAATTTGGCTTCTTGGGGCAAATGTTGCAGTGAAGCGGGATGTTGTTGGCCGCCATTGCAGCACGGCGCTGGTAAGGAACGTGAGTGTAGAGAACGAGCACAGAATGCCAGCACTGTCCCTGCAGTGCAAAGGTGGAGCTGAAGCGATGCGAAAGGAGCGGGCTGGATGCGAAGAAGGTGGAGAGGTGGCCGTGGGAAGCTTGCTGAGAAGTCTTCCAACTGCCCAGAGATGGCTGCCAGTCACTTCCACAAGTCCGGGGCCATTGCTCGAACGTAGATGAGAGGAAAGCAGAGAAGAGACGCAAACAAGTCGCGAGAGGATGCGAGGGGAAGGAAGCATGAGTTGCATAGAAGGCATAGGCTTGCAGGTCGGGGAGGTCTAGCAGGCAAAGCACGTGGTAAAGCTTGGCCGAGCGAAAAGGAGGAAGCCACCGTTGCTGTGTCCCAGCTTTGTATCTCACAGCCCATCAAACAAGACATGAGGCATTAGATAGTGGAATCAATGCCTCTGGTCAGATGGCACAGCCCAGAGCGTAGTGGAAATGGCCTAGGAGACTACACATACTGCAAATGATGTCCAACAAGAACAGGGGCCGAGCAGGCCCAGTGCTCCCAAATAAGTTACATCAAGATACGAGACAAACAGCAGTACAGCAGAATCACGACACTGTCCGGACAACAAAATTCGACTCTTTGCTATTCGAAGTCACTTACCCAGGCACCTTCGGGTGACAGATCGCGGCATGCAACTACTAACTAGTGAGCCGACAGCCCTACAAGACGGGGAGTGACATGACTTACTACACGGGATCTACCTCATCGAGCCCAGGGTAGTTTAAAAGGCTTAGACCGGCGATACCGAACACTGTGTGAAAAACGTCCACCATGTCTCCGGGACGGTCTGAAAGGCCACCTAGGTCGGGATCCTGCAGGATTCCGTGAGCAAAGTGAAGACGTCGTATGATTGCAGACATTTCTACCTGACATTGCAAAATGAATCTGGTCAGCTTAACGCCGTCAATCCAGTGCAGTCTGCTCAGCATGGCCAGGCTGCTCATGACCCACCAGCTGTAGCAAACATCTTCCTTCTTCTCTGGTCGACCGTTCAAGCCTCCATTCCTCAGCTGTCGTTCGCTGAGCCACGCGCCAAGCTTGTCCTGGTCGACCAGGTCGAGTCTTCCCGCAATTGCCAACGCCCCTACGCAGGTAAAGACTTGACCGGAATGTGATTCTGCGCCAGGGCTAGTGCCGTAGCCGCCATCAAAATTGGCACAAGATTGGATGTGCTGAACCGCCTTGTCAATATCTGCCAGATGGAGCATGCCCATCAAGGAGAGGGCATTGAATGCTCCATACAAGAAGCGGGTGTCGTGCTCGCCCCATTCGTCACCGGCAAAGGTGCCAGACACTGGATCCTGCAGGTTTGTGATGACTGTGTTTTGGTGAGCATCGTCAGAATGAGGTAATCTGTTTCTTTTCGGGACGTACACTTCGCAATCTTTTGACGGCCGTGTTTGACGCGATTTTCTAAGTCTTCAAAGGCGTCGAGGGTGGCCAGTATCTGTATGGCACTGACAGTGTACAGCATGTGAGCATCGTGACCTGGAGCAGCACCGAAGCCACCGTCTGGATGCAGGCACGAGAAGACAAAGTCAAGGATGTCATTGCGGGGCAGGGCATCTGGATGGCCTAGCAGATGCAGTGCGGTCAGTCCCCAGTAGAGGCCGTTGAGACGCAGATGTTCGGTGAGCCAGTACTCGAGCTCGTCTTTGCGCTGGGGCGGGTCAGCGCGGGACCGGGTAGGCGGGCCAGACATGGGCAACGCACTGTGTCGAGGCTCTGGATGTAGCGAACGTGCTTGTCAGAGAAGAGGTGCATTTCGTCGGGCATGCTGGCGATGCCGCCGCGGCCTGGGCCAGAGACGAGCGACATGAGCTGGTATGGTATGCCCAGGTGTACAGGTATGTCGATGTGTTGGGGTGTGGGGTGGCATTGGCGTCGTCCAGTGTGGCGGCGGGGGCGGCGGGGACCACCTGGGCAGGGTCCAACCTTCCTTGGAACCTTGGAACCTGGGAAGTCTTGAAATGGGTCTTGGCGGGCAACAACGCGTGGGCAGTCGCCTCAAGAGGTGGTGTTTGACGGTGTCTGATGGTGTTTACAAGGTTGTATCCATGCTGCTTGTGTGTGTGTGTGTGTGTGTGTTGTGTGTGTGGACCTCCAGCGCCTACACTCGGTGCCAGGTGCACACGATGGATCTGTAGTTGGTTGCACACCCTGTACATACTAACATACATACACGTCACACAGTAGGTAGGTGGGTACTTACTCTACACTGTATAATACGTACAGCACATGTGTACACAGTAGTAAATAGGTAGGGCACAGTAGAGAGAGCACATACTGTGTACATGACCAGGCGGCTGGTGAGGCGGCTAGTGAGGCGGCACTGGGCTGGCTGGTACCTGGGGCCGTGCGCGCATTCGACAAGCTCCAAACGCTGCTTGCCGCCGTCGCCGCTCAGGCTCAGGCTCAGCCCTTTGGCATCAAGCGTGTCGCCAGGCTGGGCCCAGCGACTCTGCCGTGGCCGCTCCCTGCCCCCATGTACAGCCCGAGTGCAGACGTACGGTGGACAGCGTGCTTGTTGTTGACGGCATGGAACAGCCAGCTGCCAGACAGCCTACGGGCAGGCCAGCAGCAGCGCCACCGCCAGGCACGCACGCCCGCTGGGCCCCCCAAATAGCCCCATTCGGACGATCGACTGTCCACCGGGGCAGTCTCTGGAATCCGCCTGCACTTGCCTTGGCCTGTCCACCGCAGACGGCGGCCTGCACCCGACGGCACTGTACCGTACACAATACGTGCATCCTCCGCCACTACTCTGCCCACCGCACCGCGCCCGCCCTTTGTCTCCTTGTGTGAACCGCGGCGACTCCCTGTCCGCGCCGCAGAGGGCACGCACCCGTCGACGCTCTCAAGTGTAGCTGGTAAGTGACGCTCGCGACCACCGCGCCGCCGCCTCCCTGAGTCCCTCTTTGTCCCCGCGTCCCATGCCCAGCGCTCCCGTGTGCAGCGTCCCAGGCACTGGCGGTGATGCTGTACAACCCTCGCCATAGCGCCGGCCCCTTTCACGCTCCGCAGCCCACGGCTGACTGTGTCCCAGACGCGCGCCCGACACCGTCTTCCAAGCTTGCTCCTGAGTGCTGACTGCCACCCTCGACCCTCGTGCATCTGCAGCAGTGAGCTTGTTGCAGGCCGTCGACAGCCAGCCCTGCTGCCCAGCAGCCCTCTGCACGCGCGTCGCCGCCGTCTCGGGCTCCTGCATGTCCGCCGCGACCCTTCGCCGCCCACGCCCTTGACCTCTCACTCGACAGGACGTTGCAGAAGCACCCGCCTGCCCACAGCCTTGGCCAGGGGCACACACGCACTCTCTGCCAGGGCCCTCGCGGTTCGTGCCACCACCCAGCGCGCCTTCTACTGCCTGCCCTCGTGGCCTCAGCCCCTCGCTCCGCACTCGCTGACAGCCATGGCCAGACACCGACGTGCTGCTTGCGCAATCCCCCTCGACCACCGCCGACCACCAGCCGCGTCCCATGCGCCCAGCCCGCTGCGGCCACTGACACCACAATCTCCCGCGCAGCACCGCTTGCTCGCACACCAAACACTCGCCTGCTCGCACATCGAGTCGCTGCGGAAAATGCCCAAGTCGTCGACGCTGTCATTGGCCATGAGGGGCAAGACAGGCAAGGAGAGTACCAACGCGCCCATGAGTCCCAAGAGCCCCAGGTCTCCCAAGATCCCTGAAGAGTCCGACTTCGCTACGCCGCATGCGGCCTTCCACCAGATGCCGCAGTCTCCCGCATCACCAAAACCCCGCAAAGACTCCAAGAGCATCTTCTCCAACTTTGCGGCCTCAAGGTCGTCGTCGCGCCTCAACAGCCAGGACACCACCGCCCGTCCCGCCGCTGAACAACAACAGTCGCCCGGCCTGTATTCCAATGGGCGGAGTGGATCCTCGACCCCAGACCTTGGTCGCCCAGTGCGGACCCCCAACTCCGACGGTAAGTACTTGGATGCATCCGCAAGAGGCCATGTGCTAAGCTTGACAGACAACCGCTCCGACATCCTTCGTCTCGACCAGCGAACTGGCTCAGGCCTGTCCAGCGCTCCTTCTGACCCACACGGGGATCCTGCAAAACGCAACACAATCAAACCGAAGAAGCCAGGGCTGCTGTCAAGATCCAAGTCAATCAAGGGAGACGACGCGTCCAGCACCCGGACGAAGCTGAATAAGGCCCCCCCCGCGCAACTTTCACCTGAGCTCGCCGGTTCGTGGACACACAATAGTGACGGCTCGCAGCTCAGGACCGCACCAATGGAAAAGGGCCAGTCATGGCGCCAGAACATGGGCATCGGCAAACTACGCACTCACTCCGCAGATCGGCAAGACGGAACCAGGCATGTGCAACGGGAAGAAGATCATGGGCCAAGAAGGGACAGAGCTGAGCAGATCTCCCTTGCTTCGAGTTCTTACAATGACAAAGGTCCCGGTTTGATATCCAGTTTGGGCTCTGGTGCACGAAAGATGGGGGAGAAGATGGACTCTGCCCGCAAGGGTGTCTTTGGCAAATTAGGCCGCAGCTCCAGCAACCATGAGAGCCAGACATTCGTCTCGAACGAACCGTACGTGTGCAAGATTATCCACAAGCCTCTGATCGAGCAGACAAGGTTGACTCGGATCTCGACACGCCTGGAGCAGTCACGCGACAAGACTGAGTTCTGGATGCCTGCACTTCCTTGGCGTTGCATAGAGTACGTTTTCGCGAGTCTCATGTGTGGAAGTCAGCTAACGACTCGACACAGTTATTTGAACATGAGAGGTTGTGAGGAAGAGGGACTGTATCGGGTGCCAGGTTCAGCCCAGCAGGTCCGGTATTACGAGCGAAAGTTCGATGAAGGTATGACTGGCGGAATATGGGTACTTTTGAAGTTGCTGACAAGGACAGATCGTGACATCGACCTCATCAGCGACCCAAACCTCAACGACCCCAACGTAATCGGCTCTCTATTCAAGAATTGGCTCCGTCAATTGCCGGACGAGATTTTTCCCAAGGCTATCCAGGCAGCCATTCAACACGAATGTCAAGGAGCGAAAACCACACCTCAAATGCTCAAGGACGAGCTCTCGAAGCTACCCCCATTCAACTACTATTTACTGTTTGCAATCACATGCCACATTAGTCTGTTGCACTCGTGCTCAGAGTTTAACAAGATGAACTACAACAATCTGTGCATTTGCTTTCAGCCAGCCATCAAGATTGACGCGTTCTGCTTTCAATTTTTGATCCTCGACTGGCGAAACTGCTGGCAGGGCTGCTGGACCGAGAAGGACTTTCTCACAGACGAGCTCAACTTTCTCGGTGCTGCTGAGTTGGAGACGCAGCAACTACAGCAGCCGCAGCAACATGGCCTCTCTCGGAATGGTCATGCTCAGGCAAGCAAGCACAAAGGCTCACAACAGTCTTCCCACGTCGGCCAGCCTGTGAAGCCCATATCGACACGCAGCAATTCGACAGACCACGTGAAATCATCCATCCGGACTCTGTCCATGGACACGAACGGCCGTGCGACACCCCCAAATCCGTCGGTCATACTGTCAGAGGCGTCTTTGGCATCCGCTCCTCGAACACGCGGTGGCTACGGCGAGACTTCTCCAGAACGCCAATCTCCATCGGCGCACAGTTGGGATGACCATGGTACTCGAGATACACCCCAGCGTGCGCTGCCAGCAGTCATGACAGAATTGCCCGCCGATATAGATGACGGCGCAACGCCCACGCAAGCCCAACATAGTCGCGGGCTTTCAGACTCGACACAGTTTCGACTAGACTTGCGCGATCCCCCTAGCTCGCCCTTTAATATCAAGTTTTGATTGCCCAGCAAGTGGTTTCTGGTAACAGCATACAGGCAATGGCAGGCAGTCATGGGGTGGACGAGTTGGAGTCGACGGAGCTCAGCATGTTCAATTCTTTTTGAAGACCACCACGAGGCTGCGATACCCCTTTAGCGACCTCCTCGGCGTCGTGGTGGTTGATTTGCTCGATATTCGTTTATTATCAGCGGCGGAGTTTTGGACGTTGTTGCATCGCTACAGTTGCTTGTCCCTGCATCATGTTGCATATCGGCGTTTGGAATTGGCGCGGTGGGAAATGGGGTGCATGGAGTGGAGCAGAGGGCATGTTTTGTACGATAGATGGCGGAGCAGCTTCGCCGGGGCGCAATTGAGCTATTCCTTGCGTCAATGCAGGTGAGCAGTGAGCAGCGTGTTCAACAGTTTTGCTGGGGGCCCAGCTCCATGTGCTCCAGAGTCCATGCCCTGCTCCATGTGGGCGGGACGCACGCCCAGCCCCCGCACCATTGGACCGCGGGCCTGCGCTTGGGGCAATGACGTTAGAGGGCCGCACTTGCGGCTCGTGTGCGTCGCGACTGCCCAGGTGTCTATCGCCGATGCCACGGGCCGTGGCTCGTTCGTGGCTTCCAAGGTTCCTCGACCGCTGCTTCCCTCCAGAGCTACTTCGCAGTGGGCACCGGCAGCGTCGACCCTCCCGCTTCTGCGCAGACGGCCATTGTGCTGCCACCAAGTTCCATTGGGTGCTCCGCCCGCCTGCTCACCTTCTTCCCTCCTGCACACACACACACACACACCCAGCACTATTCCCACCATTCCTACGACGAGCTTGAGCCCTCTATCTACTAGCACCTATAGCAATACATCCTTGTTTACAACTTTCCAGCCGACCTGTACATCTACTACCTTCGCTGCTCGACTCTACCCACACAACGCCACCATGGCTGCCCCATCACCACAGACGCCCTCTCCCCAGGCGGTCTACCTGCTGCCCTTGACTGACGCCGGCGCGCCCGACGTGCCAGGCACCTACATCTACCTGCCGCCGCCCACGAGCCCGGCATACGTGGTCCGCTTCCAGATCCAGGGCACCAGCTCGATATGTCGCTACGGCAGTCTCTGGGTGAACATCCCCGCCAAGGGCGACCAGTTCAAGCGCAGCCACTACCGAGAGTACAAGTAAGCAATCCCTCCCGTGGAGCCCGTCTCTCCATGATAAACGGCGATGACGGCTGACACCTGCACAGACTGAAGCCCGACTTCAACGGCATTACCGAAATCGATGTGCCCATCCACGAGGCCAATGCGTATTCCTTCTACACCACCTACACACCACTGCCACAGTGGTCCTTCACCGACGTCGCCTCTCCCGAGCCAACGCGGACACCCACGTACTACATTGATGTATGTCCGCGCCTTTCTCTGCACGGCCAGCAGCTGCCCACTGAAGCCGTCATTGTCTTCTCGACGCTGTCCAAGTTCATGGGTAGCTACCCGACCGACTGGGACAACCACCTTCGCGGCATCAGCCAGCGCGGCTACAACATGGTGCACTTCACTCCACTGATGATCCGCGGCTCCTCCAACTCTCCTTACAGCATTTTCGATCAGTTGGTTTTTGACGATGCTGTCTTTCCCAACGGCGAGAAGGACGTGGCGCGCATGGTCGAGAAGATGCAGACGGAACACAACTTGCTGGCCATGACGGACGTTGTCTGGAACCACACGGCCAACAACAGCAAGTGGCTTGAAGAGCACCCCGAGGCCGGTTACAACGTCGATACCGCACCCTGGCTATGTCCTGCGCTAGTGCTGGACACTGCACTGCTTCAGTTCAGCAAAGACCTCTCCAAATATGGCTTACCGACTACCTTTCAAAACGAAGACGATCTCTTGAAGGTAATGGACGGTGTCAAAGCCCACGTTCTTAGCAACTGCAAGCTCTGGGAGTTTTATGTCGTGGCCGTGGAGCGCGACGCCAATGCCGTTCTCCAAGCGTGGATTGCGGGACAGGCCAAGTTCACCGAGGGCAGCTTTAGTGATGCGGGTCTTCGAGGACTGGATGCCGTCAAGGCATGGACGCTGAAGCAGAAGGCCGATTGGTTGGTCGAGCATGCTCTGCGTGGTGGTGACAGAATGGGTGAGCGCTACCGTCGCAGGATTGATCCTGCTGTTGGAGCAGGTCTTCTCTGTGCCCTGTTTGGCCGCTACGACAGCCGTACTAGCAGTACACCGGACGATCGTGCAGCCCACGGCGCCATTACTGCCATTTTGAATGAGGTCAACCTTCCTTTCTATCGCGAGTACGACGGAGACCAAGCAGAGATCATGGAACAGCTATTCAACCGCATCAAGTATGTGCGGATCGACGCTCATGGTCCCAAGCTGGGTGAGGTCAACGATGCCAATCCACTTATCGAGCCGTACTTCACTCGTCTACCCCTTAATGAAACAACGAAGAGGCATAATCCAGAAGCTCTTGCGCTTGTAAACAACGGATGGGTCTGGGCGGCCGATGCCATGCGCGACAACGCAGGTCCGAAGTCTCGAGCATATCTGCGGAGAGAGGTTATTGTCTGGGGCGATTGTGTCAAGCTTCGCTATGGAAGTGGTCCACAAGACAATCCATACCTCTGGGAGCATATGGGAAAATACACTCGACTCATGGCTCAATACTTTCAGGGTTTCCGCATCGACAATTGTCATTCCACTCCTATCCATCTTGCCGAGTACATGCTCGACCAAGCACGATTGGTCAACCCCAACATCTTTGTTTGTGCAGAGCTCTTCTCTGGTTCGGAGGAAATGGATTTCAAGTTTGTCATGCGTCTTGGGATCTCCGCGCTCATCCGTGAGGGTATGCAGGCATGGAGCACACAGGAGCTCAGCAGGCTTGTCCACCGTCACGGCGGCATCCCCATCGGCAGTTTTGAGACGGATGAGGTGCTCAACGCCGACCAGACAGTTGCTGCGGCGAACGCTGGATCCACGCAGCCCCGCCCCAAACAACTCATCAAGAGGATCAAGCGAAGCCCGGTACATGCACTCTTCATGGACTGCACACATGACAATGAAACACCTGCCCAGAAGAGAGACGCCCGCGATACGCTTCCCAGTGCTGCTCTCGTGGCCATGTGCTCTTGTGCAACAGGCAGTGTCTTCGGGTTTGATGAAGTCTACCCTGAACTGATTGAGCTTGTCCATGAGAAGCGAATGTACTCTTCGAACAATTCGACCGGTGGTCCCATCGAGGCTCAGGCCGGCGAGGGTGGCATCGGTGGCATACGTAAGGTAATCAACGAGATTCATGTGAAGATGGGCAAGGAAGAATACAATGAGACGTATATCCACCACGACCAAGAATACATTACCGTCCATCGTGTCAATCCTCACACCCGGAAAGGATACTTCCTGATCGCCCACACCGCCTTCCCCGGTTATGGCAACGGTAATGGAGGTTTTGGTCAGACAAATTTACCTGGTACAAAAGCGAAGCTTATTGGCAGCTGGAATTTGGAAGTTGATAACAGTCCAGAGACCCGGGCCCGCATCATTAGCGACAAGACGACGCTGCGAGGTCTGCCCAGTCGAACCCATGACATCCAAGGCGTCGACGTGGTATCCTCTGGCGACGACACTACCATCAGCATCCCTGATAAGTTCCCCCCCGGCAGTATCGCCCTCTTCGAAACCTGGGTGCCGAGTGCGGAGCATGCGGATGGCCTCGATGAGTACATCACCAGTGGCGCGCGGGCTGCCTTCGGCGGTGTCAATCTTACCGATCTCAACTTCATCCTCTACCGATGCGAAGCGGAAGAAAAGGACGCATCAGATGGTAGAGATGGTACATACAATATTCCTGGCCATGGCAATCTTGTGTATGCTGGCCTGCAGGGTTGGTGGAGTGTCCTCCGCGACATTGTAAACGACAACAACCTCGGTCATCCGCTCTGTAATCACCTCCGTGAAGGACAATGGGCACTTGACTACTGCGTGGGACGTCTGGAACGTATTTCCGAGAAGCCCAAGTACAGCCGGATCAAAGGTCCTGCCCAGTGGCTCAAAGAGAGATGCGACGCCATCCGGAAGATCCCCAGCTTCCTACTCCCACGATACTTCGCCCTTGTTATACAGAGTGCATACAATGCGGCGGTTGATCGAGCTATCGAGCTTATGGGCGAGAATGTTCGAAATGGACAACAGTTCCTCAAGAGCCTCGCACTCGTCAGTGTGCAGGTCACAGGTTACATGAACAGCGCCTCACTTTGGCCGGACAAGAGCGTCCCAAGTATGGCTGCTGGTCTGCCTCACTTTGCCTACGATTGGGCGCGATGTTGGGGTCGCGACATTACCATCTCGGCTCGCGGTCTCTATATGGGCACCGGGCGGCATGAAGACGCCAAGGAACACATTTTCGCCTTCGCAAGCGTTCTGAAACATGGCATGGTTCCTAACCTTCTCGGTGGTGGCAAAAACCCGCGATACAATTCAAGGGACTCGGTCTGGTGGTTCTTGCAGAACATCCAGGATTATACCAAGATTGTACCAGGTGGCTTGGATCTCCTCCACGACAAGGTCAAGCGACGCTTCCTTCCGTACGATGATACCTGGTTCCCACACGAGGACAAGAAGGCGTATTCGCAGTCGTCGACCATTGAGGATGTCATCCAAGAAGCGCTCCAGCGACATGCCTCCGGCATAGAATTCCGTGAACATGATGCTGGCCCCAACATTGACAGTCAGATGAAGTCTGAGGGCTTCGACATCAAGATCTGGACCGACTGGAAGACTGGCTTGATCTTTGGTGGGAATCAGTTCAATTGTGGTACCTGGATGGACAAGATGGGCGAGAGTGAGAAGGCCGGCAGCAAGGGCGTGCCCGGAACACCTCGAGACGGCGCTCCTGTTGAAATCATCGGCATGCTGTACAGCACCGTTCGCTGGTGCGCTGACTTGTACGAACAAGGCAAGTTCCAATATGAAGGCATCACGTTGGAGGGAGGTCAAACGACGATGACGTACAGGGCATGGGCGGATCTGATCAAGACCAACTTTGAGCGCTGTTTCTACGTACCGCGGACACCTGAGGAGGATGGTGATTATGATGTCAAGTCGGCGATTGTCAATCGTCGCGGCATCTACAAGGATCTTTACCGATCTGGCAAGGAGTACGAAGACTACCAGCTGCGACCGAACTTTCCCGTTGCAATGACGGTGGCTCCAGATCTGTTCGACGCTGATCACGCGATCTACGCGCTGCAAATGGCCGACAGGGTTCTCCTTGGTCCGCAAGGCATGAAGACGCTCGATCCGTCTGATCTGAACTACCGCGGCTACTATATCAACAGCGAAGACTCGACCGACTTCCACACAGCCAAGGGCAGGAACTATCACCAGGGCCCCGAGTGGGTGTGGCCAACGGGCTTCTTCCTACGTGCTCTTCTCAAATTCGACCTGAAGCGTCGCAAGACGGCTGACGAGCGCATCGAGAGCTACCAACAGGTGACGCGTCGTCTTGCGGGTTGCATGAAGGCGATTCGGGAGAGTCCGTGGGCAGGTCTTACGGAGCTTACCCAGAAGGACGGCGACTTCTGTGGTGACTCGTGCCCGACACAGTCGTGGTCTGCTAGTTGCATTATCGACATGTTCCAGGATGCGAGGGAGTATGAGCTGGCAGAGTCGTCCTAGATTGGATAGGTGGTGCTGGCGGTCGCGCAGCGAAGCACCTTGGAAATGGCCCGCCCGGCTTAGATTTTTGATAATGAAGTAGTTTCTCTCTGGTCCTTGTCTTGATGTCTAGGTTGTTTGTGCAGCACGCACCAAGTCTATGGCTCATTGCGCCCACTGGACGCACAGTGCACGCGGGCGAGTGGCTTTGGATGTCTGTCTGCTGACAACGCGTGTTAGCGCGCACGATGGCTTCTACTCGCCGTCCCGTTCCTGTCGATCGTGGCTCAGGTTTGTGGGGCCGTCTCGCGCATAATGCTCCCTCCTCCCTCCGTCCCCGGTGTCTTTCTCTTTCCGTACTCCAAAACTGCCACTTCAGACTACAACACTATCCCACGTTTACCTACATCGCTATACGGGGCAGCCCTGGAGGGCATTGCAGCCACCACGTGACATCGGCTCCAAGGTGCATCCCGAGGTCGCCATCTCGCGTCATGGCACCCAAGCGCCGCATAGAGACTGTCGACCTGACAGAGGACGCGCCAGCAAGCTACTCGCACCCTTTGCAAGCGTCCAGTGCGCAGGGTTTCGCGCCCTCTGCCCAGTCGTCGAGCTCTCCCTACCGCCCGCCTAAACAGCCCCATATCGCCTACCGTCAGCCGTCAGGCGGCGCCTCCCAAGCCGACGCTGTGGTCCTGGACGACGACGATGAGGATGACGCGTCGCAAGAAGCCCCTGGGCCGACACAAGGATACAACGAGCAGCAATGCAGCTATGTTTTGTATGGGAACCTGCACAGCAAAATTGTAGGCGTGCGCTTCTATGATGGCTATGCCACGACCGGGGAGATGGTCATTTGCCGCCGAGAGCCACACAACGCTTATGACGCCAATGCGATCCAGGTGCTCAATGTACAGAGCCAGCAGATTGGCCATCTGTCCAGGGCACTGGCAGCCAAGCTGGCCAAATACATGGACGACCAGTCCCTGCTTGTTGAAGCTATCCTGACAGGGCCGAAGGGCCCATTTGACTGCCCCATCGAACTGAAACTCTACGGAACCAATGAGCCGACACAGCGCGAGCGGCTGGTGAGCCTATTGCGCGCCGAAAAATTGCCCGTGGGACATGTTGCCGACCGCCAGCGCAAGGAAGCAAAAGCAGCCAAGGAGCGTGAGAAGCTTGCCAAAGAGGCTGCTAAACAAGCCAGGAGACGTGGTGGCGTCGTTGTGAGCGCTGACGCTGGCGGCAGCCGCGAAAACGGCATGGCTGACTACATGATGGGCACCTCCCAAGGCGATGGACTTGGGCCTGGTCCTAGCCTAGAGGATATTATTGGTGGTAGCGTGCGCTTCAATCCCCGCAATCTTGATCAGATGGTCGAGGAATTTGGTGTCACGGAAAAAGATCTGGCAGCCATGCCCAAAGCTCCGCAACCCGAGACGCTTCAGACGCAGTTGCATCCGTTCCAGTTGCAAGCCCTGCAGTGGATGCTCGATAGAGAGAGCCCGCAGCTTCCGGCTAAAGGCACCAGGGATGTAGTCCAGCTTTGGCAACGCCATCCAAGGATTGCGGGTGCATACACTAACCTGGCTACCAATTTCTCTGTCACGAATCCAGTGCTTGCGTCTGGTGGCATCCTAGCAGGTAAAGTGTTCTCCGAGGCCACCTCACAAACTGTCATACTGACCAATTTTGCAAGATGACATGGGCCTTGGCAAAACCATTGAGACTATATCCCTGATTATGGCCGACAGAGCCATGAACCGACAAGATTACAATGCATGTGACGCAACGCTCATCCTAGCACCTGTGTCTGTGATGAGCAATTGGAGCGTACAGATAAAGAAGCACGTGAAAGAGCAGTTTGCTCTACGCGTAATGTTCTGGCATGGGCAACGGAAGGAGACTATAAACCCCCAGCAAATCAAGAACTACGACGTCGTCATCAGTACCTATGAATCGATCTCATCCGATTGGTACTCTCAGATATCTCCTACCGTGCCTCGAAAGTCAGGGCCATTCTCTGTCAAATGGCGTCGCGTCATACTGGATGAAGGGCATAATATAAGGTACAGCAGCCCCAAATCCTCTTGCGTATGTGTTACTGTCTAACAGTAGTATCAGAAATCCAAAAGCAAAGAAAACAATCGCCATCACCAATTTATCAGCTCAGTCACGTTGGACTCTTACTGGAACTCCTATTATCAACAACTTGAAGGACCTGTACAGTCAAGTTCGTTTCCTTCGGCTGTCTGGTGGCTTAGACTCCTTCGAAATCTTCCACGGAGCAATCATGCGGCCCGTACTCGTGGGCGATCCACAGGGTAACAAGGTACTGCAATTACTCATGAGCAGTGTCTGCCTCAGAAGGAAAAAGGATATGTCGTTTATCAATCTACGACTTCCTCCAATTTCAGAGTATGTACACAAAATCAAGCTCCATGCACACGAGCAGGAAAAGTACGATGCGTTAGAAGCGCAGGCGAAGGGTACCCTGAGCATGTACGAACGCAACATCGACAAAAAGAACGCTGCGAATACCTATCGCCACCTTCTCGAGGTTTTGTTGAGGATGCGGCAGCTTTGCAACCATTGGCAGCTCGTTGGTGAGGAGCGCCTGGACTCGATCTTAAAACAGCTCGAGGCAGAGGGAGTCGTAGACCTAACAGAAGAGAACAAACTTGCTCTCCAGAACATGCTTCAACTGTCCATTGAGAGTCACGAGGACTGTCCCATTTGTTTGGACACCTACGAAGATCCTGTCATCACCAAATGCGCTCACGTATTCTGCCTCAACTGCATCGACCGTGTCATTGAAACCCAACACAAGTGCCCCATGTGTCGCGCCGAACTCGACACAACCGCCTCCACAACGGTCAAACCCACCCAAAAAAAATCTCTGTTAAGTGGTGCTCCCCCCACGCTTACACAAGAACAACTCGCGGACAAGGCCTCACTGGAGAAGAACATGTCTACAAAAGTCGAGGCCTTGTTGGACATTCTCAAAGCATCAGCACAAGACTCCAGCAACAAGACCGTTGTCTTTAGCCAATGGACCTCTTTCCTCGATATCCTCCAACCACATCTCGCCGCCCACAACCTGGTTTTCACCCGCATAGACGGCAGCATGCCGGCTACCGCCCGCGACACGGCTCTCGAGACCTTTGACGCTGACCCCTCTACCACGATCATGCTCGCCTCACTCTCTGTCTGCAGCGTCGGACTCAATCTCGTCGCTGCGAATCAAGTCATAATGGCTGATTCATGGTGGGCGCCAGCCATCGAAGATCAGGCCGTTGACCGCGTGCATCGTTTGGGGCAGACGCGCGAAACAAAAGTTTTCAGGTTGGTGATTGAGGGAAGTGTTGAGGAGAGGGTTTTGGGGATTCAGGAGGAGAAGAGGAGGCTGATGGGGTTGGCATTTGCGGAGAAGGAGAGGGAGAGGAAGAAGAGGGGAGGTTTGTCAGATTTAATGACGTTGTTAGGGACGCAGTCTGGGAATCGAGGTCAGACTAAGGAAGCATGTTGAATACGGTCAGTTGGAAGAGAGTTCATTGGAGCGGTGGTATGGGTTCTGGAAGTAATGGAATTTGGATGTTTCCTGGCGTTACGTGTAGTCGTCCTAGCTAGTTGTTGAGAAACGTTTTATTGTAGTCATGACACCGTCTTATTAGTATGTCTCAGCGGTATACGTCTCCAGTCGCTGCTAAGCTACATGTCTACATTGTAGCTTATACTCCATGAGGTCCAAAAGAGCTTGCAGGACCCAGCAGCACGCATGCTCGTTGCATCGTCAATTGCGATCACAGCACGCTCACCACCCCTACAGACCTAGATGGCCCCTCAACTTCTCCAACACCCTTTCAACAACCTTCTCATTCTTCCCTTCTTGCCTCTTCGACTCCCTGGTCGCCACCTTCTCCAACTGTTTCGCCACAGCCTCTTCGCCCTTCCAATAGCCCTCGCTTCTCTCCACAAACCTCACAAGCGCCTCCAGCACGACCTCCTTGCCCTCCCAGCTCTTCCCAGTCAAAGCTTTATCCAGCACAGGCCAAACAATCCTCGCGTTAACAGGCTCGATATTTTCGCTACCAACTGCATTGGTAATTTGCAAGACCGCGTCCGCAACGGTCTTTGCGGCCGTGTGTTTGATAGCCCATTGTCTGCTCTCGAGATGCGTGTCGACTAGTCTGAGGATTTCCTTGAGATACAAATTGACGGTTCGTGGACCCGCGACATGATCATCCCAAGTCTCTGTGAAGAGTTTGCGGGTTTGCTCATCGCTATCGTGTTTGGCCAGGAAGATGAAAGGTAGCAAGTCTGCTGCAAACGAAGTGAAGCGATCAGTGGCATGGAGTGAGACGGCGCGCATAATGTCGCCTGCGAGGAGTCGGTTTCTGTCGCTGTTTTCTTCGGATTCGAAGTACAGTTTGTTCACGAAGGCGATGGTGGCTATGATTTGCTTGTCCGAGGCGAGGCGGGCCAGGTAGCCAGCAGCAGCCGCATATGAACTTGATACTGTTTCGTTGCGATCGTGAATGTGCTTTTGCACGAGTTTGAGGAAGCCATCGGCATAGGGGCTGAATAAGAATCTACGCCGTGTAGCAAGGGTAACGAGGATTCGCGAACAACCTACTTTCGATGGTAGGCCGACTGCGCTCTTCATTGCAGCTTCTATGCGAGGGACCAAAGCTTTCATTGTGTCTGCGTCTGCAAGATCGAGACAGCGCTCGAGCGACTCAGTCAGTGGGGATGACCGCACACTCTGGAGTCGCATGTCGTCGATTTTTTGTTCAGTGAGGTTGTACTTGCTTGCATTCATGTGGATGTAGTTTACTGCTTCCGGTTCGAGGGAACTCAACAGGCCTAGTAGACGCTCTACAAGCTCAGGGGCGTGTGGGTTGAGTGTCTTTCCGTTGCTCTTCTTCACAATCTGGAGAAGGGTGTGTACCGAGAAGAGGCGAACTTCTTCAGCGGAAGATTCGAGGCCGGATGTGGAGAAAAGGAATGGAAGTACGCGTGTAAGCTGCGCGGTAGCAGACTTGATTGACGCGTCTCCAGCCTCGAGTGAGCGAGTCAAAGTAGCAGTCAGTACGCGAGCAAGAGCCGCTGCAGCAACGCGGACCGTCTCTTTAATATCATCCAGCACTTTGAACGTTTTGTCCCAAACATCCGTGAGGTATTTTTCGTACTGAAAGCCAGTTAGAATGTGATGTTTGACGTTTAGTCTGATACCAAAATCTACCTTATCAATGCTGCGACCCTGAATGAGATCTGCAATTGCTGCGCAGGCGGCCTGGCGGACACGCCACTCTTTGGTCAAGATGCTCACGAGCAAGTCATCCATGATAGCATCGAAGTGTTTGTCGATAGTTGCTGACGAATCTTTGACAAGCGCATTCCAAATATCATTCATGGACCGCTGTACATTTGTATTCGGATCGAACCTAGAGTCCTTGTCAGTTCTTGCTTGACCACCGCATCTATCACATTCACTAGCAACATACCGGTACCGAAAGAGCTTAGGATACAGCTTCGGATTCTGAGCCAGGTATCCATCCACACTAGAATCGGAGAAGATATTACTCAAGCCAAAGCGGCCGAAGGCAGCTCTGCTCGACCATATGGAATTGTTGGACGCCATTGACATAAAGCGATACACCAGACTCGAATCTCCAACTTCAGCTGCCAAACTTAGAATGTCCTTGTATGTTGTGATCGAGCCTTCACCGGTGGGTAGCGCTCCGGGCTCGAATAATTGTGTGTCTTCAGACACAGTGCCGGACATCTTTGACTTGTTGTCAGAAAAGGAACCGACCAGATCTCGAACAAGGTCATCCTTTAGTTGTCGATCACCCTTCTCATAAACCAGGCCCAGTCCTCTCGATGCAGCCTCTTGGACAACTTCATCGCGATCAGATAGACAATTCTTGAATGCGACCTGGCACTGGCCAAGGTAGCCTTGCATCTCGAATTTATGACCACAATATTGCAATAAGCATAAGAGCCAGATCACAGAAGCCTTCTTAAGCGAAGGCTTAGTTTGCACACATCCTTTTAAAGTCCTCTCCAGTACAATCTTGAGAGTTCCTTGGCGCATTGGACCAGGAGGTGTCAGCAGACTTGTATCCCAGGGGTCTTGCCGCTGGTCTGGATGTAGTATATCGAGCTCAGCTGTTAGAGCCTTCGAGTCCCAACCAGTCGAAAAGCAACTCAACGCCTCGCCGACTGAAAACTGAACCTCAGGCTGACGAACTTCATGAAGGTCATACAGCTTATCACCCATGATTTTATACTCGGAAAGTTCTTCAGACTCGGTAGTAACCTCCTCGGTGATCATCGAGAGATGACCCAGAGCCAATATTGCAGTTGTAGCACCTGTCTTGGCGGAATCGTAAATCTGCTGTGCGACATCTTCAATCTTCGCATATTTTCGAATCATCGATGGTGTGACAACATAGAATAGACTGAGTTGATCTATGCTCGCAAAAGCTGCTTCTTTCAGTGTTGGGTCTCGAGACTCTTTTATGATTTCGATGAGAGCATGGAGTAGTTTATGTACGGGGTGATCGTCAGCGACGGTGTCCGGGCTTGATTTGCTTCTCCAATATGCCCTGCTATAGTAATATCCGAGTGCAAGGACAATACCACTGATCTGGTTGACATCGCCACCAATGGCGGTTTCCCGGGTACCTAGCTTTTGCAAGAATTCGTCTTGGGATCTCTTCAAAGACTCTGTATCGATCGTGTCGTGCGATGCCAGTAAGCCGTAGGCATGGGCAGCAGCGAGGCGCCGATTAGGATTGTTTGACCGAACTGACGGCTCTAGAGAGCGAAAATCTCGAACAAGTTTTGCGAGGAGCCAGTGACGTTGTGACGAGAGAGACAACAATCTCACAAACGTAGTGCCAATATCTCCGATATCACTAACATTGTCTCTTGTAAGTCTGTCAAAGCTGGCTCGTAAGAGCATAGCCAAGGCGCTGGCATGGGAGTCTTGCTCCGCGAAAGAACGAAACGCTTGTCGTGCGCGCGAATCTGTCGTCATTTGAGTGTCGAGTTTCCGTCCCCAATCTTCTGGTATATCGTTGCTCAACCCCTTTTCGGTTAGGGCCGTTTGCATGGCGATATTAGAACAGAAGGCTATTACGGTTGGAAGCGCGCCCGGGTATTGTTCATGAAATCTTAGTATATGATGGAGGGCGTCAACCGGCTGATCAACCTCCATAGCATCTTCATCTTCGCCTTCTTGGACCAAAATGAAATGGACCAGTTTATCAAAGTCCGGAAATTTTAGCTCACTTTGTTCGCGCTCACCGGGAGGTGTGTTTGACATTCTGAACCAGTAAGGGTCTAGTCCACGGCGCCCTTCCTCGACAATCTCATGTCGTTCCGAGGCGCCTCCGCTGACTGCCAAGATGTCAATCCAACGAGCCAGCACATCGTCGTAGGGTAGGCAGCGGTTTGCGAATCTAGTAGCGACGTAGCGTGTACTCCTTGTGAAATGATCCGAAGCTGGCGTGTCGGGTCTATCTACCACAGCGTATCGGAGTAATGTCTGCCTAAATCTGTGCATCACTGACGGATCGAATGGCTTTGCAAATGCGCCCAATACTGACGAAAGAGCCTCCTCGATACTGACGGCCACATCTTTTCCGGCAGAGTCTTCTCGAAGTGATCGAAATAGCCATTCCAGCAGATCGAGTGAAGGCTCTATAAGGATCTTCTCGGGAGCAGCTTTCGCCAAAAGTCCAATGGTTTCGTAGCCGTAGCCACGCAAGTCCATGTCTTGGTCACGGTCTGCAACGGGCCAGCCTTGATCTTGCACAAAGCCTCGTAGATTGGCGACAAGTCTCTCCGCAACTCGTGAGAGATCTGTCGGCGCGCCACGTCGAGCAACGAAATTGATCAGGAAGAATATAGCGGATCGAAACTTGGTAGCCTCACGTCCCGCAGACTTGCTAGTTCTGCTTTGATCAACAGAGAGTAGGCCTTGTTCAACGATGTCGGCTATTTGAAGTGGGTATGCTGTAGCCTTCACAGATCTGGCTAATACGTTGAGGATCTTGATTCGTAAAGGAGTCGATACAGGTAGCGACCCCGACTCGCTAGTTGCATTTGATCCAAAATAGAGTTCGAAAAGAGCCTCGACAAGATTTGGCTGTTCTAGATCTGTGGACAGCAGGACCCGCTTGAAGGTGTCCTCGCCAACTTCAGAGATGCGAGAGTTTGTATCTGCTGAAGCGAAGAGCGCTGGTAAGAACTTCTCGTCGTCTGTAAAGAGACCACTCGCTAAGAACCGTGCCACGAGGGCTTTGGATTCAGTCAAGCTCAGTCCGGCGTCTGAAGTTGGATCCCATGCATCTGGTCGGCCTTGTTGTGTCAGGAACTTGTAGTCCTCGGCAGACAGGCCAGGACATGATGGCGAGCTCACGGTCTCCGAGGTGGACTTTCGCACAATATTCAGGAGGAGAAGCTTCCCAAACCACTTGGACAAGAAGGCCCCGTCGTCATCCGAGAGACGCAATGTAGACCTGAGCTCGTCGTCGTCTTTGCTCCCACGCAATGGGAGCTTGAAGTGGACCAGGAGGCGCAGTATGAGATGAAACAGCTGGGAGGCGTGCTGTACTGATTTTTGATAGTCATCTGCGATGCCTTGAAGCAGTATGGGGAGGACTCGTAGTCGTTCAGACACTGCAAGTCGGGATATTCCTTGCTGGATGTAGAGGATGTCAAAGTGGCGGATTAGGGCTACATGGCCGTGTTCCTTGTATTGCTTCAGAAGTGCGCCCACTGGCAGCTTGATGTCTCTAGACGTGGTGTTTAGTGATGCTCGACAGGAAGACGGGGTGACGGCAAGGAATGCATACTGTGACCTGACACGGGTATTGAGGTGATGGCAGATGGAGATGACCTGTGAGATGTCGCAATCAGCAACAGTCAGTCACAGGAAAAGAAATCATGGAACTGCTAACTGCTTCGCAGATGTAACACGCAGGCGACGACAAGCATCGAGGGATGGCATGGCTTACTTTGTTTCTCACGGCTACACTGTCGGAGCCAAGTTTGAGGAGGAGTGGGGCCAGATACAGGGTCAACAGCTCCTGCAGCCTCTTGTCGGTGCTGGCCAGGGCGATGCGCATCTCGACCTTGCCGACGAGAGCCAGCTCCATGGCTTCTGGTGTTTGTTCCGAAGCCATGGTTGTGCGAGACGGGCTGATGGCGGGGGTGAGTGCACGATCAGCGACGATGTTGCGCCGGGCAAGATGGCACGCGACAAGTTTATGGGGGAGCTCGCTCGCTCCGCAGGTGCTGTGTACAGTACAGGCACAGGCAGCGGCACGACACGCGGCTCACGGGCTGGCGAGAAGCTTCGATGGCGACGGCGGCCGGATTGCTGGACATTCACCGGGCTGGGGTGCGGCGGTGGCGGCGGCGGCAGGGGTGTGGCGCACGGGGACGGAGCGAACCTCATGACGCAGCGGGAGCTCGCGCCTTGAGTGTGTGCATGTACTGTACAGTAGTTGCTGTACACATCGACGCAGCAACCAGCAGAGCACGCGCCCGCCTTTCACGGTGCACGCACGTCGTCTGCCCGCCACACCAGTCGATGCTGTCGATGCTGTCGATGGGTGCATGAGCCTGGCCCAATCACCTGCCCCCGCTACCCAGCTATTCTCACAGCACTGAGCACACCCACCACCCACGCCTGCTGTCCGCCACCCACGCAGCAAACAATTCACAGTCCCCGCCGCCCCCTCCCCCCGCTCTCTCCCTCTCACCCAAGCACCTCCACCCACGCACCCTCACCCTCACCCGCGCATCCTCTCCCAGCAGCCCCTCCCCCCGCCAGCCCGCCACCATGGACGACGGCAATGTGGCGGATTTCATCAGCATCACGTCGTGCGATCCCGACAAGGCCGCCCAGTACCTGCGCCTGACCGACGGCAACCTCGAGCAGGCCATCCAATTGTACTTTGACAGCCCCAACCTCGACTTTGGCCCCGCCGCCGCCGCCCCCGCGCCCCCAGCGGCGTCGAATGCTGCGTCGTCGGCACACAACCCCATCCACGTCGACTCGGACGACGACATGGCCGACTTCCACCCCGCCGCACACGCCTCCACCCCGCCCACGCGCCCCGCCCCCAGCACAGAAGACGACGAGGCCATGGCGCGGCGCTTGCAGGAGGAAATGTACGGCGGAGGGGGCCGCGCTGCTGCCGACCCGGACGAGGTGCGCGCCCCCATGCAGCGCACCACCGAGACACTGGTGGGCCCAGACGCAAACTGGGGGCCAGCAGACGCCGACGATGACGTCGACGCCATGGTCCAGGAGCAGCTGGCGCGTCGGCGTGCCGGCCGCGCAGGCATCTTCAACCAGCGCACCACCCCGAGCAATGTCTGGGACAACTCGGCCGACTCGAGTGCACGGCGGCGCGAGCTGGCCACGGCCACGGGCGGCGCCTCGGAGCAGTCTTCCAAGATGAGCATGCTGGCGGAGCTCTTCCGGCCCCCCTTCGAGCTCATGTACCAGGGCGCGTGGGACAAGGCGCGCGACATGGGAAAGGAAGACGAAAAGTGGCTCCTGGTCAACATTCAAGATCCCGCCATCTTCGACTGCCAGCGCCTCAACCGCGACATCTGGAAGAACGACGACATCAAGGCCACCGTCCGCGAGAACTTCATCTTCATGCAGTACGCCAAGGACGATCCCCGAGGTCAGCAGTACGTCAACTACTACTTCCACGCCCGCGAGAGCTCCGACGCCTACCCCCACATCGCCATCGTGGACCCTAGGACGGGAGAGCAGGTCAAGGTCTGGTCGGGCCCGCCCATACCCGAGCCTGTCGAGTTTCACGCACAGCTTCACGAGTTCCTCGACCGCTACAGTCTTAACGTCAATGCCAAGAATCCAGTTGCCAAGCGGAAAGCCGAGTCGAGCAAGGTGGACGTGGACCGCATGACTGAAGAAGAGATGATGGAATGGGCCCTGCAAAACAGCATGGACAATGGCGCGCAGCAAGGTCCCAAGCACGACGATCCGGATGCCCTTACAAAGTCCTTTGACAACATCAAGGGCAAAGCCAGGGCTGGCGACTCGGCGCAGGAGTCAGAGCAAGTCTCAGAACAAGAGCCATCAAATCCCGCCTTCGCCCACATCTCGTCGCATGCACCACATACCGAGCCCACCGTCACAGATCCCAAGGTCACCACTCGGATCCAATTCCGTGGGCCATCAGGTCGCCCTATTGTTCGGCGGTTCAACCTTTCCGATCCTGTGCGTCGCATCTATGAGTGGATCAAATCTGATGCACCGTGGGAAGGCAAACAGGGCTCTGACTTTGACCTTACTTTTACGGGGAAAAATCTTATGGAGCATCTTGATTCTACCATTGAGCAGGCTGGTCTCAAGGGTGTCAGTATCATGGTTGAATTTCTGGACTCAGACTAGACTAGGTTCTGTTGTTCGTTAGTCGGGTAGTGTATTCCAGCTGCTTCGACTTGCTGGATTTGTTTTGTACATGGGAGTGGCCTGTCAGGCGTAGGCTTGGGGTCTGAGCAATGGTGTATGCCTTATTACATCTTCTTCTGTAGCCACTCTGGTAAATACCCATGCATGTTGCCGCATACGCGGTTTTCGATAATATGATTAGCATTACACAGAATTCTTACCTACAATCAACCTAACTTGTGTGCAGTGTCCGTTGGCTTCTGTTGACGCAACGATGGAGATGACCGACCCACAGCCACAGTCCCTCACTTCTTCTTCTCCTCCACCCCATCCTACTTACCTATGACCCTTTCATTCGTGTCTCCATCTCCAGCTCTATCCTCCGCCTCCACCTCCGCCTCTTTCGCAGATGCCTCCCTATCCACTTTGACATTTCTCGTAACATCATCTACACCCTCAGTACTCAACCCCCTTGTATCCATTGCGCTATCCCTCCTCACCTCCTCAGACCCTTTCTTCGCAATCACTGCCAGCTTGTGCATACTCGCCATATGATCCTCATATTTCTGTACCGCCTGTTCCAACAACGCCAGCCCTTCCTCTGAACTCATCGTATGCTGCTTTGCACGGTCTGCTCCCATCATTCGCTTCTTGCCCCGGGATGCAGAGATGTTGGTGGCTATGGTTTGGGACTTTGGAGATAGTTGGCGTTTGTTGGTCGATGAAGGCATGAGTGTTGATTCGCTGCTGTTATAGAGCTGGTTTGAGGTCTCGGTTGGTGCTGGAGAAGCTGGTCTGTTAGGCTCGAGCGAAGGTTGAAGATTCTGTCTCTTCACATTGGTATTATACAGGTACTTACTCTGTTTTGTCTCCTAGACATTCTGCTCTGTGTTCTGTCTGATCAACCTTTCCAAGCGGGCTCGATCGGCTGCGAGCTCTTCGGGTGCACATTCTGCTTGAGACTTGACACCGCTTGAAGATGCCTCTGAGGATAGATATGATGGGGTAACAAAGGATGACACTTCACTGTCCCAAACAGGAACAGCTGGGTCGAAACTGTCGCCACACAAGAAAGCATCCTCGTCTTCCATATCGAACGAATAACTTATTGCATCTCTGACATCCCAGTTGCTCGCCTGAATGAGGCGGTCAACAACGTCTGCCGGCTGTCTTGTAGCCATTGCGTTCATACTCGTAGATTTGGCGAGGTTTTCTAGACCTGGAGCAGCTCTTTCGCCGGGCTCATCATCTCTCACCTGTGCCTGTAGCCCCAGGATTCTGTGAATCTCCTCTACAAATGCATCCCTTGCATCGTAGTTCAGCGAAAGCTCTAATTCAAATGTCACTGGCATCCCTATGCCCGCTGCCTCATTGATAATCTTTTGCTGATGATCATTGTCAATGAGTGAGACGGTATCGACGAGGCCTATGACGTTCTCTTCCAATTTTCTTGCTCGTTCGGGGTCTCTGTTCGCACCTCGCTTGGCAAGGTGGGCAAGGAGATCAGAAACACTCCCACCACTTCCAAGAACAGAATCCAGCAACTTGAGGATGTCAAGACTGGAAACTTGCGCTTGGCCCGTACCATCTTCATTGGCGCCTCCACTGGGATCGTTAAAGCCACTCTCGTTATCGCTTCTTGGTTCTTCCACCTCCCCATCTTGGGCAATATTTCCGCTGGTTGTTGCCATTATGTCTCGAGCTTCGCGCGATGTCACCGATAAGATCTCCTAGTCGTCATCAGAATCATCATTGCCCTTGGCCTTGTCCTCATTCTCATCCGCATCTATGTCGATATACGATATCTTTGGTTCGGGGGCTTCCTGAATCTGGTCCTTGAGCAGCTTCCATCTCGTGTGGACAAACTCCAGCTTGGCCCATTGTATTCTTGCGGTCTCATATAGATACCTCCAGCGCACCTTTTCCAACTGAGCGTCATTTTTGGTCACTCTCATTTGAGCAGGTGAGGATTGCGATACTTTCCCAGCGCTGCTGAATAGGCTATCTCTCGAGGTAAAGGTGATGGGCGTAATTAGGGCGGAACCGTTGTATGCCTGCATGCCAAAAGTCCCAACAAGAAATCTGGTGACATGCGTCTCTTCTATGTAGTAGGCGATGTTTATGTTGTCGTTGGTGAAGTGAGTAATGAATACGACGCAAGCTCGCATGGGTTTTGGTTCGATTTGAGGTACCGGTACAGCATACGGCGCCCATCGCTGTTCCCTCAAAAGCTTGTTGATCATCTGAGCGTTCTGATCATTCGCGCTGCCATTTTTAGCACCAAGGTTTACATTGTGCCCTTTTCTCACTTTGAGAAGCGACTGACTGTAGGACCCAGATCTGACAGAACTTCTGATTGATCGCTTCTTGGTAATCGCGAGGCCTTGTCGTCTCCGATGGGTATGCGTTAGATCTTCTGATCGACATCAGTGCACTTTGTCAGGGTACTGGAACGGGTAAGAATAGTCTGAAGCTTGTCAAGCTGGAGCGGAGGTGTTCTACGATACTCTGTTAGTCAGGACCTAGGTAGATGGAAAGGACAAGGCAGGCACGAGCAGTGCCCTAGCTGTAACAAATTTCCGCACCAAGTTGGGTCAGGAAAGCACAACGCCATAGCGTGCATGTCCAGACTCTTAGTTAACTACATTATTAGAGAACCAACGGCAGTACTAGCCTCTTTACTAGGCTAGGGTAAGATCCAAGTCTATTATACGACACCTATAAGTGTGACAAAACACTGTACTTACTACCTATTAGGTATTCTACAGAGACCCTAGAATATTGCATTAGCGCTAGGTTACGCGAATGCATTTCTAACAGATTTCTAGCTACCATACCTATGGTATCTTAGCTAACTGAGAGCCAGAGGTTGAGCTATGAACTGCCTTCTATAGTAATGATGGTAAGACAATCAGCTCAGTTGTAGAGCGATTGGTTACATGACTGAGCATGACGTCAGGCTAAGTATGGCAGGTATGGTTCACTCGTCGTGCTCGCCATTCCTCCAATCTCTTCACTTGCTATGTTCTCGCTCGAATGACTTTCGTCAATCGCGATCCCGCTCATCCAGGTCTCCTCCACCACGAAATCCGACCGCTGCATTCTCATATACTGCGTCCTCCATTTCCTCGCCCTCACTCGCTAAGCCCTCCTTCATCAGCAGCCAGTCTACCCACACTCTCGTGTAGCGCATCCTCACTTGCCGCGGTCCAACGGACAGAAGCCAGTATACCGCCTACATGGCAGCAATAAAAATAAATGTATTTAATACCAAGACAATGGTGAGCAAGGCGATCAGCAAGACAATAGAGGGCATGGTCATTAAGACAAGCAAGATCGTACTGAAGTCGAACAAAGCCACGACGTTGCGGGATCATGGCAAAGACAAGAGTCAAAGCAACGGCAACGTTACGCGAGACAGTAGTAAGGAAGGACGAGAAGATAGTGTTATTGAGCTAATGACTGACAGTGCACCTAGCCACCACTCAGATATCCCTGACCCAGTGTCGTTCGATGAAGCAGATGGATTAGGTTACGGTATCAAGGATCACGCCATATGGATTCGCGACCATGGAGATAGCTACGAAGACATCATGCGTGTCTTTGATGCCAACAAACTGCTGTATAAGCAGACTCCTGCTCCTTCTGATACGTGGTGGCAAAAACATGGACAAGCCGATGTTCCACGCCAATCAATCTTACACAAGGAGCACAGCGACCACAATAGTGACTGATGTGGGCATTAAATGCGATTTTCCCTGGGCATCACATGACATTGTTACAACTCTTGTCTGTCAGGTCACAGTATGATCTGGGGAAAGCACAGCCGTATGTTGCCTGCCAACATGGTTTGCTGTTCAACCTGTCGACTGGTCATATCCTTCTCCCTCTCAAATATTCATCTTCGGCAACGAGAACCCTATGCGGCGAGAGCCCGAGCAGGAAGGTCACACTTCGAGTAAGTAAGGGTGACAATAAGCGTCACACGAAGAAAAGAATAATCTGTACGACGAGTGCTTCCAGTCTCTGGTGCATTGATATCTTCGATATGGGATTGGGGACCAACATCTCGATTGAACGGAACATCCAAGATTCTGACAGTGGTGTAGACTATTCGATGAGCTGTTGCACTATCAAAGTCTCCCCTGATGAACGTGTAGTGTCACGGTGTAGCCTAAACAACTTGCACGGCCTTATTAGTAGAACACAAGGCATCAATTTACCAAAAGTCCGCATGCACACATAGCTGGCGAACTTCCGGCTTTCCAAGTGGACCAAAAGCCAAGACCCGACGCTAAATGTTAACACCCCCATTAGTGCGTATAGACATGGGATATCACAAGTACCTAGGTAAGCAATGGCATCACATGTCAGGACTTGTATACATCAACAACTATCATGGACATCGAAGGATATCAAGCTCTTTATGAAATGGCAGAGACTCACGTCTCAATTCGATTCTTGTAAAGCGACTCGAATTTGCTCTATTGATATCTTTCAAGACGGTACAAAGCCCACTGTGCCTTTCCAAGTGTTGTGTCTTGACGACTTTGATGTTATCCCCCAGGTTCCCACCGTTGAAGGAAGATTAAGGCATATCCATAGTTTGAAGCTCCAAGATTAGATGAACAAGACATTGCCGAGCAATAAATGGAAGCATCGGCAGTTAGTCGGTCAACACCTCTCTGCACCGTTTATACAAGCTAATCGTGTCTATGGCTCGCTTTAGGATTTTGACTAATTTTTTGTAAACACTACTACTAAGTTATAGCTCCCATCATGCGAAGCGGAACGGAATATCGTAATAATCCAGCAGACTACCAGACCGGTGTTGTCTTCCACACCCCGACAGCAGTCCAGGATGTCGTACAAACACTTGGGACAACACAATAGTCAATCGAATCATCTTCCACTGAGTGCTTGTTGGCCTTAATGGGATACCTCAGTATTCTTTCATGATGTTCTCATCTCCAATCCGCTGTGTAAAGACAACAACCCGCTTTTTAATCCTCCACAACCCACTTGCTCCGGCAACACCTTCGCAGTCGCCGTCTGGGTCTCCATTCACAAGAACAAGATGATCCATGTATTTTCCGTACGCGCACAGTTGCTTTCCTTCGTGCCGGGCCTGCCCAAAATGCACCCCTTGGAAGTAAGTCACCGTATATGCAGCCTTGCCACGAACGTCGAACGTAGTACTTTGCGTTGTGAGATTGTGATGTGTGCGAATAGGTCCGAGACTATGACGGGGTCAGTACTGGCTCCGTAATCTTGAGCGAACGTAGGTGCAGTACCGCTTTTGTATCGCAGCGCTTACAGCCTCGATGCCTTGCAGATTCGAGTTAAATGGATAGTTCGCCGCGACATCGGGCGTGAAGACATTGGCTAGTGTCTCAAAGTCCTTCGAATCTAGTGCTTCACAGTAGCGTGAGATAACGTTTTGAATGGCTATGAGGTCAAGCGGGTTCACTAGAGTCTGGTTGGACATGTTGAGTTTTCGATTGCGAAGGTCCGAGTACACAAGTCGTGCGCTCAAGGTGGTTATAGTATATAAGTTTGTACCTAGGTTGCCTGTTTTGCACCTTTGTGCTGGTGAACTTCGGCACCCCACAACGCCCGGGTAAGGCACACGCTATCATGCTGCAGATGCGTAGCCACATGCTTGACTGCACGATTCATACGGTACATTATTATTCCCTCAGCGAGCATGACGCCAGTGCTTGCTCTGATAGCTTTCGTGCTTGTTCGCCACACTCGAGGGGCTGCATTACTGACGTCATCGCACAAGCTCTTAGCACAAATGTGTCCCCACGCCTCGAAGGTCATGTCAACCATGGAAGCCTGTTAATTTCAGATATCACCATGCCACTCAACAACAGCGTTGCGTCCCGGTGGGCTGGTTGCCGTGTGGGTAAAGAGCGTCTCCGCTGCTCATTCGCACCTAGTCACATCATGCACTGTCACCGCCCCACATCTTCTTGCCCTTTGCACTGATCGGTGCATCCATTCTCCTCTGATGCCCTTCTCAACAGGAGGTCATTGCGATGTACACAGGGTCCTCTGACTTTCTCTAAACCCAATGGGCGAGCCTCTACGAGGTACAATGACTGGAGACCTGCCTTTTCTGTGCTCCGAATAAACATCGTCGCTACAACTAGGCACCTGCACATCGCGCGAAAGGACAAGTGCCAACCCTCGGAGCGTTGGAGCCCAAATAGAACCTGCCAGGTTCCCCTCACCATCAACTGACGGCTGCCGACGGCGATCACGGTTTTGGGTGAGGTATAACAACTTCACATGTCCTTGGTCGGTTTTGGTTCTGCTTTACAAGCCCCAGATTTGGCGAAACTTGTATATTCACGATAGCCCTTTTACCTCAGCGACAACTGACCGTCCCACAACATGGAGATCTTTTGGGCGGGAACCATGGGCATGCCCCTGAATGTTATTTACACATCATTTACAGCCCTTTCCCTACTATTCCTCTATCGTATCTTCTACATGCAAAAACTGCATCCTCTTTCAAGCTTTCCAGGTCCATGGTATGCCATATCGTTCTCGATCGTGGGAGCTATCATCTCGATCCAGAAACGAGAGCACATGTGGTTTATGTATCTGGTCAGAAAATATGGAAGTACGAATCAGGTTTTGTCACTGAGCACTTACACATTTACACACGTTCTGACTTGTTTTAGCCGATCGACCAATACGTATATCGCCTACAACGCTACTCTTCCCTCGACCATCTGCGCTCAAGGACATCTATCGCGAACCGCAATGTACGTTATGCTACATATAACCCACCGGATGGTGGGAACCCTTCCACAAGCAGTCCTTCGCGTTCTACAACCCTCAATATCGGCTCTACAGATTTCGACATACTCAACATACTCAGCTAACTCTTCTACCTCGTTTAGTGGATGAGAAATCGGAGATTTATGGCACTGGAGCCTTGGGTGCTCCACATCTTTTCACCGCGCTTGGCAGCGACAAGCATCGCGCGCTGCGCAAAGCTTTATCCAATGCGCCGTGGTCGATTGGACAACTGAGAAAAGCATGGGAGCCACAGTTCAATGACCAAGTCTCGTTCTTCGTTACAAAAATGCACGAACACGCCGCGGCAAAGCGTACAATATGCTTGTCTGACAAAGTTGCCGAATTTGCAGCGGATATACTGAGTATGATCTCTTTTACAGAGCCTTTCGGTTGCGTAAGGAACCAACGAGACGAGAAAGGCATAATGTACGTACCTTTGCAGCACTAATAAGATACGTAACTTCGATTGACCTTGTCTACCTAGGGCGAACTGGCGGAAAGGTCTGCCCTTCTTCGGCCTCGCTGTGCGCTGGCACTTTTTCCGAGTATACATATTGAATATACCGGTATTGGGGTCATGGCTTCTGCCGGCAACAACCAAGGAGTCTGGCATGGGCTGGCTGATGTGCGAAGCAGACCGTCAACTCACACGTCGAGAGAAACAGATTGCCGAGAAATCATTTGACGGGAAGCCGGACTTCATGCAGCAGTATTTCTCCCCAGAGTATTCTGATGGCCGCTGCTGATCGTGTATAGTTGTATTGAAGCCCGCTTCTCGGACGGCTCACCTTTAACGCACATGCAGCGAAGCGGACATTGTACTCTATTGATCCAGGCTGGTGTCGACACCACGGCTACTGCCATGGCCTCTATCCTCCAATTACTTCTCGTTCACCCCTCAGCTCTTGCAAAGGTACGTGCCGAAATCGAGACGGCAGATGCAGCCGGCCTGCTGTCTGCCCCGGTCTTATACGACGAGACCCGACAGCATCTTCCTTTCCTCATTGGCGCCATCAAAGAAGGTCTCCGACTTCAACCCCCAGCCCCACAAATTTTGTCACGGGTTGTACCTCAGGGCGGGAAAACCATCGACGGACACTTTGTACCTGGCGGATTCGACGTTACGAGCCACGCATACACTGTCCAACGAGACAAATCGTTCTATGGAGAAGATGTTGAGGAGTTTGAACCTGAGAGATGGATAGTCGGCGAGAAAAGGCTCTTTGAGCTAGAAGCTGCCCAGTTAACTTTTGGCACCGGTGCCAGAGGGTGTATAGGTAAAGAAGTTGCAATGTTGGAGATGTACAAGGTCCTGCCGGAGGTCTGCTAAATCTCTCTCTATTCCAGTAGTCTGACATTGACAAACTATAGATCATTCGACGCTTTAATATTGAGCTCGTGCGACCTGGCAAATATACTCTTATCGGCGGAGTGGCTTATAATGACGGTCTTCTTGTCAAGCTGAGTGCGAGGATATCTGAGTAGTGATGGTCCGGTCACTAGGGAGTTTGGTATGTTACTTGGGGGGAATACAATCTTGGGCCCGAGTATATACAGAGACTCGTGCTGTCGTTGTCGAAACAGATAGGATGTCTTGATGGGTTAAATCATATTGAAGTTGTCCCATTGATCCGTTCGCCAAGGGATTCACTGTGCGGGTACTACAGCTATGAATCGATCTTTAATCTCTTTGGTAGGATTTGCAAGCCGATATGGCTTTATGCGGTTACTTTTTTATACGAGCACATAGTACATGGTCATTTCCGCCTTCGAAGATTATCAGGCATCCTAAGAGATGGCACTTTAATTATAATATCAATACGGGTATTTCAGTACATCTGGAATTTGAACACATGTATAAAGAACCAAAGATATAGTTTGTCGAATGACGTATATAATACTCCGTATTCCCAGCACCATGATGACAGAAAATCACTCCAGCCATGTAGTTCTATATCACAATCGCCCTGGCACTTGCCAACAGCATATTCGCTGTCCCTTCACACGGCCTCGAAGCCCGTCAAGCGAATACTCTCAACGCCGCAATCGTTGCGAAATGTCAATCCTATATTGGCACCTCACTCACTATTCGGAACAATAATACTGAGCAAAACTTGATCAAGGGAGCCGAATTGCCGTGAAGTGGGATGCTACTGAGCCGAAGCGAGGCCAGTTCAACTGGGGTAATGCTGACCAGATTGACAACTTTGCGACACAGAACAAAAAAACATATGCGTTGTTATACGCTGGTCTGGTACAGTCAGTTGCCGGGTCGGGGTAAGAGATTCACCATCCATTGTGCCAGCGAGATTTGTGCTGATCGCGATTTCATAGTCAACCAGATCGACAACAATGCAACATTAATGATTGTCATGGAGGACCATATCAAGCAAGTCATGGGACGATACAAAGGAACGTGTACGCACTGGGACGTCGCCAACGAAGCACTTGAACGGTTCGTCCATCACCATGTCCACCTTCGTATCGCACGTTACGATATAAACACACCCACAGAAGACGGAACAAACAGAGACTATGTCTTCCTCCGCGTCGTCGAGAACAGGACCTTCTCGTTGCCTTCCGCATGGCCGCCGTGGCCGACCAAACTGCAAAAGTCTACTGCAACGGCTACAACCTCGAGTACGGTGACGCAAAACACGATCGCGCAACTCGCATCGTTAAGCTCGTAAATTCATGGGGGGTGAAGATTGATGGAGTTAGGCTACAGGGCCATCTTGTTTGCAGAGCCGACGGGCACGCAGAGTGTGGTTACCCCGAGTGTTGCAATGTTGATGAAGACATTGCAGGTTTATGCGGATCCGGGAATCAATGTGGCGTATACAGAGGTGGATATTAGGTTGAAGACGCCAATTACGACGCAGAAGTTGAATGATCCGGCGACAGCTTGGGCAAGGGTGGCACAGTCACGTATGAATGTGCAGCGGTGCGTTAAGATCACAATAGGGGTATGTTGTTGAATTGCATGATGCCAGTATATTTCTGGCTACTTCTGATCTCGACGGTATTGCGGACAAGTATAGTTGGGTTCCAAGCACATTCTCGGGCGAGGGCTCTGCTCTCCTATGCACAGACAAGTTTCAGAAGAGACCAGCATACGCCGCATTAATGGATGAGCTGAACGGTAAGAACGTAGCGCAGGTATGAGTCCAGAGAAAGATACTGCACTCAGCTGGTGGATTCCAATCGGTCACTGGGTGGGCTCTCTCCTCCTTTCATCTTGAAAATAACACCCACACTTTCAGTCCCCTACGTAGCAAATCAAGCCTTCCCAACCACGCGATCAAAATGCTTGAAGCAGAATTGACCCCCGACAAAGCTCGTGCCCACCCATTTTAACCACGCCAAACTTCCTACGCTGATACCATGCGCGCTCAATATTTGCGTAAACCAGGCAGTTTCCACAGCATGCGCGCCGAACAAGAAGTAGAATAACCCATTCTGGATCCAGCGTGCGTACTTGAGTGCATTGGGAGATCCGGAGAGGACGTAGTCGTAAAGAGGTGAGCCCGGCGAGATGACTTCGCTGCGGGCGGAGAGGGCCATGATGATGCCGCAGATGATGATGGGTTTGAGATGGGGGGAGGTTGGTGCGACGTATGTGTTGTGGAGGTTCTTGAGTGGAGGCATGATGGCCGTCTTGATAAAGTTCTAATTTGGGGGTTTGGCTGGGATACGAGAACCTCGATGTTTAACTAGGTAACATATTAGATGGAATGATGGCCTTGTTGAAGGGATTGCAGCCTTGGGTATGAATTCCTAGAATGGTGGGTGAGTTCGCTTGCGAGACACAACGAGAATTTGGGGCTACGTACTTACTTCAGACTTAGTATCTCTCGATAGGAACCTGGTCGTTTGTAAGGAAGTCAGTATTTTCCCAGTTACGTGAAGTATTTGTTCAGAAGCTCGTCCGTGGATGCCTCGGTAAAATTGCGCCAAGCCATGGTCGTTCACTCCACCGTCCGCCCTGACTCGGAACGAATCGTCAACACCAACCAGCAAACAAACTCTAAAATAGGCGCAAAACTCACCCATCCCTACATTTCCAGAGTGCTACCTAGATGCATCATTCCTCTCCCGTGAAGGGCACATACACAGGCGTTTACAGCCTCATCCGCTTCGTCCTCTGGCGCACGGTAGAACTTACTGCATGAGGCATCGCAAACCATCGTGGATTACTGGAACCACTGCAAACCACAAGTTAGTCTTGCGCTCATGCATCCAGCTGTGATCTCGTGACACTGGGCATGCGCCGGAGCGTGCGTGGACGCTTGTGTGGCGGTAGGCGCCGTGTGGTGGGGGGGGGGGCGGTCTGTTATGCGGCCGGGGAGGTGTGGCACACTTGGTGACTGATGACAGGGTAAGGAATTAGGTGGGAGGGTTAGGTATTCGGGGTGGGGAAACCGAACAGAGGTGCCTAATTAGTAATCAGATGTTTGTTTGGCTTATTCCCCAAGACCCCAAAGACTTGGTGCCTCTACGTGCTTTCTCGATAGCTCATCTCCCTCACACATTCCCCCGGCCAACCATCCCCGACCCGCCACGCTACCGCGCCACACTACACCGAAGTCCGTCGACTTCCCTGTAACCTGCATACATCGAGACAAATAGGGCGACAGTCTAACAGTATCGAGTTCACGTGGCCATGCGTGGCCAGCCGGCTTCGCTGCACGAGATATCACAGGGGTAAAATGTGATTGGCTGGAAAAACAAAAGGTGTGCTGGAGGACGGGAGATCGTTTGAAGCGGACATGGATCAACCTTTGAGCTGTACAGAGTTCAATGGATATGAAGGAGAACTGCCTAGAGGGGAATGTTGGGCACGTGGAGAGTGGAGAATGGCTTCTGGAGTTTTGGAAGGGGTTGCTACAGGTGGCGTACAGGTTCCGGTGGCTGGACACTGTGTTCGCAGGAGAGGCTAGAAAAGTGATGCGTCCGTTGTGCATTCTGATGCCTGTCAGAGTTTGGTTTACTTACGCGCCGTGGCGGAAAATAATGTGTACAGCATAATACGTAGTGGGCCTCGCGTCGTTATAGCGTTATGCAGGTAGCATGTCAAGATGCCAGAACCAAGCAATTGGAAATTCACGTCCTCGTAGCACTGTCGTCGCAAATGCTTTTGAGTCGACTCTCAGATCCCCCAACTCATTCCTCAAAGCATGGTGTAGTCCCTGAAGGTATGAGGTTCCAAGGCCCAATGCAATCAACTCGTTTCCATGATTGACGATGCAAGAGCCGCAGTGCATCATTCATTCGCGTAATGCACGTCGACCCTCCGTGTACCCCAATCATGTATAGAAAGTGAATAACACTCCGAGATGCCTTTGCCTAGAGTACGACAACAGTAGCGTATACATGCAGTATCCTTTCCAACTACGAAATGACGCCATGAAGTTCCACAATGTCGGTTCCCCAATCGATCCGATGGTTACGAGCCCCCAGTCCGGAATTGACACCGACATGATGAGAACACATGGGGGAATTGGCGATCCCGCACACCGGTAACAGTCTCATACAACTTACCTAGTATTCCTAGACTATTACCACCCACAGCGTTTCAGGATCAACTTTCCATAACAAATAGCTCACAACCAATCGACCATGACCACAAAGGTGTCTATGAATATCGTAATTTTAGGCGGCGGTATAGCTGGTCTAACGACCGCCCTCTCACTCACTCACTTCACACCCTCATCCCACCCTCTCCCCTCCATAACGCTGTACGAAATCCGCCCTGCCCCCGCAACTATCGGTGGGGCCGTTAATCTGACACCAAACGCGTTACGCCTGCTCTCCCACCTCGGCGCCTTGGACGAGATCCGTGCGCGCAAATATGGTGCCGAGTGCAAAGCAGTCGAAGTCTTTGACTTGTACACGAACGTAAAGATTGCCGAAAGCAGTTTTCGTGGCCCGGAGGGAAAGGGGCTCGGAGAGCCGGCGTATACAGCACTCAGGATAACAAGAGGGGAAGCGTTGAAGGGGGTGCTTGCTGCTATTGCGAAATGCCCGAACATACGACTTATGTGCGGGAAGAAGACGGTGGGAATACGTGAGGATGACTCGGGTGTAGAGATAACGTTCGAAGACGGCGAAGTAGCCCGGGCCGACATATTAATCGGTTGTGACGGTATACACAGTGTGACACGCCTCAAGCACGTTGAACCAGAGCGGAAAGCTATGTATTCGGGTATATGCAATGCTTTCGGTTTTGCGCCGCGGCGACATTCAGAAGGGGGAGATTTGGAGCCGGTGCATTTCGAAACCAGTGGAATGAACTTTGGTAGAAGGGGAATGCTGCTCACGAGTTTCCATGATGATGTCAAGGAGTCGGTGTATGTAGGTGCATTGATGCAGGTCCCAGAAATTGCATCGAGGGATGGATGGAAGGCAGCAGGCAGCGATGCGGTGAAGACAAGGAACGAGATGCTGGAGCGATATCGAGGTGCTGCAAATCCACTGATTGAGCACCTGATTGAAGATGCGGAAGATTTGTATCTATGGCCCGTGTTTACGCTGTCCAAAGGAGGGAAGTGGGCGACCGAACGTGTCATGTTGATTGGCGATTCGGCGCACGCTATGCCGCCACAAGGAGAGAGCACTGGCATTGTGTTTGAGGACGGTGTGCTCTTCTCAAGATGTGTTGCGCAATGGATGGAAACGAGGCAGGCTCAGGGTGTGCCGATCAAGGAGGCCTTTGATGCATACGAGAAGTTGCGTCGGGCACGGATTGATACTGCGTTTGATGAGAGCCAGAGCGTCGTGAAGACGGTGCAGGATACTCCTTGGCTGGGACACAAGATCAAGATGAACGTCGTTCCTTGGTATCTTTGGTGGACCAGGTCGTACCGGGAGAAGCATTTCGTAGAGGACGTAACGACTTGTGAACTAGGGTACTGAGTCATTGTTCTCATGTTACTCTGACTTGATCAGCATGGAGGTGCTCAATATATGTGGACTAGGGCAAGCAGTGTGCTTCAAGCTTCGCGAATTCAGACTTGTCCTATATAACGCCCAGATGCCTATGCGCATACACGTCACTTTATCCACAAGAACAACTCCAAGGTATTCGTACACTCCAGACGTGCTTATTTCCACCAAACTACTGCTGCCTCTTCTGTGCGTTTGGACCCATCTCTTTGCTAAAAGCAAAGTACGAAACCTCCAGGCTGGTCAGGGCTCGGACACCGACCAGGAGAATCAAAAAGAGCGGAATAATAGCGATAAATCCCATAAAAATCCCTGGTGTGAAGAACTGGTAATGCTCGAATAGGCCGCCTTCGGTCGCGTTGGATTGCTTCTGGTGTGCAGAAAGGTCGCGCTTCAACTCCATCTGCATGGTGTCGGGGAAAGTGCTTTCGTAGGTATATTGCTCCAGCTGTATCTTGGCCTGCGATTCGGTTTGTGGGGAAGTGATGTAGATGACGGTGAAGTCGTGCTCCTTTGCTGTGTCGAAGATGTAGTCGCCAAGAACGGTATCTGGAGGTGTTAGTAGGTGCGTATACATGGAGATGTAGCACGACTACACACCATCGTTGATGAGCTTCTCCTTTCGGTGCGCCAGGTGTGGGGAGTTGGCTAGCTCTCGCGAGACGTAGCTCTGGACCCAGGCCTCGCTGTCTGCGCCCTGGGGCGCGCAATGGGACTGGAGAAGCTTCTTGATGGCCGCGACGTCGACTTGGCCAACGACTTCTGGCGTGGCAAATGTGGTCTTGACGCCCGCATGTGCGCCGCTGGTGAGCTTGCTCAAGTGTGGGGCGCTGCGTGGGTCTGCAAAGTCGTCGGATGAAACGCCCTCTTGTTCGAGAATCAGGTAGGAGCTCGTCGGGCAGTCGTGCAGGGCGTCGAGGACGCGGGCGGTGATGCTCGCAGAGTCGGCGATGGAGCCCTGGGTGCTGGGCATGTGCAAGCTGCCAGGGTTAGCTGGGAGACGTCACAGAGGAGCGGCGATAACGCGTACTCTGCGGAGGAGAGCAGGAAGAAGGGCGAGGTGTTGCGGAAGGCAAGCGCCGACGGCAGGGCAGCCAGGGCGAGGGCGCCGACCAGAGACTTGGCCATGGTTGCGGTAGGAGGGGAGGTGGTGGTGGTGGCGGGCGGAAGTGTTGCGGTGCGGCCGGCGTCGCGTTGCGATGCGATGCGGCGACGATGCTGGCCTGGAGGTGCTTCAAGGTTGAGGTGGAGGTTGCCGCGGGAGGCCAGCCGCTAACTCTGGCGACACGGCGATGACGCGCTGCCCCGTTGGAAAATCCCCAGCGGCCTGTGAGCGGCAACACCAAGCGCACCGTACCCCGACCAGGAGAGCGCAACACCAACGAGCAGCCCACCGTCGCCCCCGGCTGCTTGCTGCCCCTCGGCCTTTGCTGCGGCCCACTGCACACCGCCCGCTGGAGCCCGCCCGCTGGGGAGATGAGTGCCATCTGACTCACTATTCACTGGTGCCATCCGACGCTGGAAATATACTTGGTCGCCACCACGACGCACACAGCCCTTTTCCAGCAGGCCAACACACGGCACTCGACTCGATCCGACCCTACTCCTGCTGTTTCTCTTGCACGTTGACTCACCAGGCCAAACAATACCAGAGCCTGTCCGTGCAACTCCTCTGCACCAGAACCGTCACCAGCGAATCGTCCAACATGGCCACCACGGCCGCCGCTGCGCCACCAGCCCCCGCTCCAGGCGGCCCGTCGCAGGATGTCCAGCGGCGCAGACGGCCTCGCAATCGCATCCGAAACACCACGGAGCAGCAAGAGCAAGCACCTGCAGTGCCGCCGACCCCAAGAGGGGGACGCAGCGCGCGAGGGCGGGGGAGAGGAGGACACAATGACGCTGCGCGGCCGTCAGCGCCAGACACACCTGCCGCCTTCGCGTTGGTGCCGCCATCTGTGCAGGAGGCTGCACACCGCAATGGCGGCCAGGAAGGACGCGGGCGCGGACGTGGCAGAGGTGGCGTGGAGCGGTTCCCCCAGCGCGTGGCTGCCGGAGGTCGTCAATTTGGAGGCCAGTTGACTGTCGAAGGCGAGAGTGCTTCGGAGGCAAGCTCGCCCCAAGGCCAGCCCGGCCTCAAACCAGATGCGCCCGCCTTCCAGCCCGGCCAACCCATCGCCCCGCGCAAGCCACGAGCACTGCGAGAGAAGCGGCCTCGAGCCCCAAAGTCGACCGCAGCCGACATCGCCACCAGAACGCACGAGGACATCGACAACGGGCACTACGAGTGTGCCATTTGTACAGAGGATGTCAAGCGACAGTCAAAGGGAGTCTGGTCATGCAGGACGTGCTGGACCGTGTTCCACTTGGGCTGCATCAAGAAATGGTCGACCAACGAGGGCTCCGCAGCTGCTCGCCAACAGGCTCCAGATGGTGAGCTGCCACCTCCCAGACAATGGCGATGCCCAGGCTGCAATCTCCCAAAGGACACACTGCCCAAGAACTTCCACTGCTGGTGTGAGAAGGAGCTGGAACCCAGGTCATTACCTGGCCTTCCTCCCTTTTCCTGCGGTCAGACCTGCTCCCGGCCACGCATACTACCCAAGAAATGCCCTCACCCATGCGGCTCTACATGCCATGCCGGCCCTTGTCCGCCCTGCAGTCTGATGGGTCCGACTCAGCATTGCTTCTGCGGTAAGAAATCCATCACTCGTCGTTGCGTTGACACCGACTACGAGCGCGGATGGACCTGTGGCGAGATATGTGGTCAAGTCATGTCTTGTGGAGAGCACCAATGTCTGGAGCCATGTCACGAAGGTCCATGCGGGGCTTGTGAGGTTCGCGTTCCAGCGCGCTGCTATTGCGGTCAAGTTCAGAAGGACATACTATGCCATGATCGAGCAGAAGAAAGGCACAGTCTCCAATCCCACATTGGTGATGACGGTACCGAGGTCATTGAGGCGTGGACAGGCACATTTCGATGCCCGAACCTGTGTAGTCGAATGTTTGACTGTGGGAAGCATGCTTGCGAAACCACTTGCCACCAACAAGATGCCCGCGCTGCTCAGTGCCCACGATCACCGGATGCTGTATCGCGCTGCCCCTGTGGCAAGACCAGGTTGAAGGATATGTCTCAGCCAGCACGAACATCCTGTGATGATCCGATACCAAATTGCGACAGACCTTGTGGTCAGTCACTCCCGTGTGGTCACCAGTGTCAGCAGCTTTGTCATCAAAGAGAATGTCGGCCTTGTCTCAACAAGATTACCATCTCATGTCGCTGCCAGCGTACCGCCTCCAGCACCATATGTCATCAAGGCGATATTGAACCCCCACAGTGTATGCGAGTCTGTCGGGTTTCCTTAAACTGCGGGCGTCACGAGTGCGGAGAGCGCTGCTGCGCTGGCGAGAAGAAGGCCGTCGAGAGGCAGTCGAACCGCCGAAAAGCAAGACCGCTGGATTCGGCACCTCGCAGAACTGGTGACAATTTCGAGGCCGTAAGTAGCGGACTGCAGCAAACCAAGCATACGTTAACAACTCCTAGGAGCACATATGTACTCGCAGTTGCGGCCGACAGCTGAAGTGTGGTAACCCCGAGCACCGATGTCAGGAGTTGTGCCACAAAGGACCATGTGGGTCCTGTCGCGATGCCATCTTTGACGAGCTCAGTTGCCATTGTGGCCGTACTGTTCTACAGCCACCATTGCCCTGTGGAACGAAGCCTCCGCCATGTCGTTTCAAGTGCGAGCGACCGAAGGACTGCGGGCATCCGCAGCTAGATCACAGCTGTCACGGAGACGATCAAGAATGTCCAAAGTGCGCTTACCTGACCACAAAGACGTGCTTGTGTGGCAAGAGCGTGCTAAAGAACCAGCCTTGTTGGCTCAACGAGGTTCGTTGCGGCCAAGTGTGCGGACGTACTCTGAAGTGCGGTACGCACAACTGCCAGAAGCAATGTCACCGACCTGGACAATGCGATGAGCCATGTACGCAGCCCTGCGGCAAGGAGCTTAGTGTCTGTGGGCACCCTTGCATGGCGCCTTGTCACTTTCCCGAATCATGCAAAGAGGAGAAGCCCTGTTCTCAGAAGATTTTTGTCACCTGCGAGTGTCAAAGGATCAAGCAGGAAGCCAAGTGTGGCGCCTCGAAGCATGGAGACGGCAATCTGAAGAGGGTGCTCAAATGTGATGAAGAGTGTGCACGCCTTGAGCGGAACAGGAAGCTAGCTCTTGCACTGAATGTTGATCCGGAGCATCATAATGATCATGTCCCGTACTCGGATGCTACGTTGAACATGTATCAACAGAATTCGACATGGGCCGCAACTCAGGAGAAACTGCTAAGGCTCTTCGCTGCTGATCCGGAAGAAAATCGCCTCCGCTTCAAACCGATGCCTAGGAATCAACGAGCTTTTGTTCACTCCCTTGCGGAAGACTTTGGGTTTGATTCGGAGAGCATGGATCCTGAACCGCACCGTCATGTTGCCATTTTCAAAACACCACGCTTCGTTATGGCGCCAATGAGAACTTTGGCAGACTGTGCCAGGACTCGTCAAGTACAGCAGCGTATTGCACCAGCACCTGTGGCGACTTCAGCAGCCGCTTTGCGGCCGAAGCCGAGCAACACCAGTGGGGATCCCTACAATGCCTTTATCGTCTTAAACCCTCGCTTTGCTCTCACTATTGAAGAGATCAGCGTCGTCCTCAAAAGTGTACTCGCAATCACGTCCTTCAGACTCGAGTTGGAGGTCAACTTTCTTCCCAGTGAAGCTGTAGCGCTGAAGCCTCCGCTAGCAGCACGTCTAAGTATCCCTGATCGCGAGATGCAGACCATGCTCGAATCGATCAAAGAGCCGCTATCACAAGCCTTCATTTCACAAAAGATTGGCGGCAACCTGCAGCTTGCGCGTCTTGATTCATCTCTCAACGTCCAGCGGAAGGAGTCAGACATAGGTCCGGGTAGTGGCTGGAGCCAGGTTGCAGCCTCAAAGGGTGTTCCGCTTCGCCAACTGCCCAGGACTACGCCATTCGGCAACAAGGGAGGGTTTGCGGTTCTGAGTCTGAGTAGCACGAAGAAGAAGAAGATCAAGCCTGTGGAGGTTGCAGAAGATTGGGAGGCAGCAGAGGAGGAAGAGGAAGAAAAGGAAGAGAAGCAAAAGTTCAGTGGGCCTAACAGCGGCGTTGTTAGTGAGGACGAGGGTCCCACATCACGCCCTCGTCGTGCCGCCGGCAAAGAAGATGGCACTCGGAACGAAGAGGACAGCCAGAATGATGCGGTGCCTCTTGTCTCTCAGCCGACGCTTGGACGCTGGGCGGATTTGGAGGATGACTAAGCCGGGAGAAGCATTGTCTGGATATGGTATATGTTCGATAGCTTGCCGGTTGCCTGGTCTGGAGCGTGCCAGCAGCACCATTCCAATCCAAGGCATCATATAGCACACAACCGCGTCATCATGACTGCGTCAACTTGAGTCCCTAGGCGTGTAGTCATGATATCGCATTGCCCAGGCGTGTCTGGCGGTTCCACGTGCAACTCCAAGCTCCGGGGTCAGCAACGTGCACCGGGATCCACCTCACACCACAATCTGCAAGCCCAGCACTTGGCAATGCTGTGCAACAGCCCTGGAGCACCCGTGGACAGCATGCACACGTACTTCCGAGGTAAGGCAGGAAGATTTCGATCGCTGGTTATATGGAGCAAAGACGCAGGCCCGTTGTCGTGACCGAATGCCCACTTCGTTCCGCGTCTCACTCCCGGCGGTTGCGGCTGGCCTCGATTCGCATTGATACCTAGACAACCCTCACTACCACCCAAACCGCTCCAACACCTCCGCACCCAAATCCCACCAGCCTCGTACCCAAATCATGACAGCACCCAAACTCAAAACCACAATCGCCATCCTCGGCTGCGGCGACGTTGGTGCAACGCTAGCTTACACCCTCGTACTCCAGCCCATCTGCAGCGAAGTCATCCTAGTCGATCTCAAGAAAGACTTGCTAGAAGCTCAAGTCCGCGATCTCAATGACGCAACCTATCGCGGCGACTCGGGTGTCAAGGTGCGCGCTGCAACGCATCAGGAAGCGGGCCAGGCGGACATTGTGGTCATCACCGCTGGGGCCAAACAGAAGACGGGTACGTTCCATATAGACCGACGAGATGGTGATCCATAATGGGCTTTTTTGATGAGATTGCAAAAAGGTGAATCACGCCTCTCCCTCCTATCGCGAAATCTTCACATCCTCGAGTCAATCTTCTCATCCATGGCCCCCATCTCCCCGCATACCATCCTCCTTCTTGTCGCCAACCCCGTCGACATCCTGACCTACTTCGCGCGTAAGCTGTCTGGGTTGCCCGAATCACAGGTGCTAGGAACGGGCACAAGTCTGGACTCTGCGCGCTTGAGGGGAATTCTTGCACAGAAAGCGGAAGTCGCGCCAAATAGTGTTGATGCGTTCGTATTGGGGGAACATGGAGACAGCCAATTCGTACGTCTTTTCGAATCCATTGATATCAGGTTGGTATAAATTAAATAAGAGTGAGGGTGGCTAATGGACTGAAATGCAGATTGCATGGTCAAGCGCTTCAATCGGCACCACACCACTCTCCCTCGCCCTGCCCAATCAGCTGACCGCCGACTTCAAAGCGTCCATTTCCGCGCACACGCGTGGTGCAGCGGGTGCCATCATCGCTGCCAAAGGATGCACGTCTTACGGCATCGGCAACATTGCGGCTAGTGTCTGCAAGTATATCCTCTTTGACTCACGGAGCGTAAGACCGTTGTCGTTTTACCAGCCAGAGCTCGGGTGCTGTTTGTCAATGCCTGCCGTCGTGGGAAGAAAGGGAATAATAAGGGCCATGCCGATCCAGCTGGACGAGATAGAGAGAGGGGAGCTGGAAAGGTGCGCCGAGGGTTTGAGGGGGATCATCCGGGGCGCAGAGAAGGAGTTGAGTGCGGACAGGGAATTGGAAAAGGCACTGGCTAGCGATAAAGGGGAGTAGTAGTGAAGCTGACAAAGGAAATCAGGAAGAGATAGAGAGAAGAGGCATGATGCAGATTTTCAAAGGGAGGAGCGGGGACGCAAAAAGTTTCACGTCTTCCCTAGCTCTTTGGAAAGATGTTATATATGTATGTACCGAGACTACAGACATACAAAGGCATCACCATTTGTTCTGCACGTTGTCTTCAAGAGGCAACATGTGCTTCTGCAACTTCTTCGCAACCTTGTCCGCCTCTGTCCAGACCCTCAACAAATTTCCGCCCGCGATCTTGGCAACATCTTTGTCGCTTATGCCCTGACGCAATAACTCAGCGATGAAATCAGGAAACTTCGACACATCCTCCAATCCAGCGGGCGTAGCCTCAATGCCATCATAATCTGTACCAATGCCAACATGATCATACCCAATCAACTCCCCAATATGTCTAATATGCCGCACAACCTGCTTTAAAGTACTATTCGCTGGTACAAATTCTGGAAAATCCTCCGCCGTCTTGCCTGGCACACAAGAAATGAAGTCAGGATTGAAGTTCACCATGACGACCGAGTTCCGCTGCTTGACCAGCTGCAGAATGTCGTCTGGAACGTTCCTTGGATGTGGACAAATTGCGTATGCGGAGCTGTGACTGAAAATCGGGGGCGCAAGACTACCAGTCCAATTTCCCGCACCGCCGCCTGGTGTACCGCCGAGAACGTCACGCATGGTGTCTTGACTCACGTGCGCGAGATCGACGAGCATACCGAGGCGGTTCATTTCTTTGACAAGGTTACGACCGTCGGGGCTGAGGCCGTGCCAGAACGGTGTTGCGATGTGGGCACGGAAGTCTGAACCCGTTTCGATGGCGGCGTCGGCGTACTTGTTGTGGCAGTTCCAAGTCAGTGTTGCGTAGCGAACGCCTAGTTGGTGGTAGAGATGTAGTGTGGAGATTGAGTTGCCGATCTGGTGCAGGCCTTCGATGGCGGCTGGAGCGATGAAGGTACCGGATTCAAAGGCAGCTTTGGCAACTGAACTGTTTTTGGGAGGGTTGAAGTATTTTGGGTAGGATTGGCCTAAGCGGTGGAAGAGGTCGAGTTGATTGAGTGTGGACCTGACGACTGTAATGGTCAGTAAACTGTCACTAAGCCTTGTAGGTTCATTGGCTTACTGTCGTGATACCGCTCATCGCTGAAGTTGGTCCCGTCGCCCAGCGGACACGGCCAAAAGGCGCTCCAGAAGGCACCGCCCTGCATGCCTTTCCCCAGACGGGGAATATCGACGTGCTGAGCAAGTCCACCATGTTCAAACTTCTGGGCGAATTCATTTTCATAGATGTGATTCTGGTATTTTCCAGTGATGAAGATCATCAGGTCATTGTGTCCATCTTGTATACGTCAGCTTCGTCTCACTCCGAATCTAGGAAGGGAAACCTCACCAATCAGTGGATTTTCCTCCAGTATCTTCACTGCCCTCTCCCGGAAGGTTAAATGCTTTCCGTATCCGTGGTCGGATCTCGAGTCGACTGGCCAAATGTACCCGATGCGATACAACGTTAGGAGTAAAATGACTGATGCTATGAGTCTAACGGAGAGATTTTGGCGTCGAGAAGGTACAAGGTCCGCCGAAGTCTGGTTGTCCTTCTCGTAGATGTGATCATGCCCCTCATAGTTACACACCTTGCCCTGCTCTTTATCGACGCAAACCATTCCAATAGTGCCATATTCTCTCACATCGTATATTTGCACATGTTCCTCCTCATCACTCAAATCTGTATACTTCTCCATGACAAACACAGGTGGTCTAGGGCCATTGGTATTGAAGAGGGTTTGACGTCAGGTAGGTATCGTCATTAGGTATCACCTTGGCAGTGTCGCGGAGATAAGCCCACGTCCGAAACGACACGCGACGGGAGAACCTCGTCACTTCAACACTCGTTTCGGATAACCCTAATCGCGACTTCTACCTCCACAGCAAACATGGCAATCATATCAGCCAGTGCGATGATTCGCAGCTTGTCGCTATTCCACATTACCCTCGCTGCACTGCTCCTCAAGAATCCCGCCACTCTTGCTAGGCAAGGAGTCGTCCTGGTCTTGGGCCAGTCAATGCAACTCGTACGCCCAACACATGTCCACTTGCTTCCACATGTTACTGACGTAATTGACTATAGCCGAACCCTCGCGACTTCAACAAGCCCACTGCCGCCACCGCTTTCCTCGCCGTCCTCTTCGCCTTCATCGGACTCACCGACCTAACCGCCCTGTCCCTCTCAGATGAAGTCTTCGACCAATTCTGGGGCACGCAAACACCCGTGCGACTCGTGTTCCTGTTTTCCCTCACTGGATATGCATACATGTCCAAGGAAGGTGGCATGTTTGCGCCGAGGACGCATGACTATGCTATGAGCTCTGGTGCTACTCTTAGCAACAGCATCATCTTCACATGGGCCTTCTTTGAACTTGTCATATGGTTCTTTGTAAGTCTTGGAAGATGGAGATTTTAGGAATGGAGAGAGAGGGTACTGACTGAATAAAAGGTGTATACTTCGCTGCGCCAGGAGAAACAGGAGAAGCTCAACAAGATTATCGAGCAGCGCAAGGCAGAGGAAAAGGATCGGTTGTAGTTTATGGTCCACTTTCTAGAACCCTTCCGGAAGATGTGTGGTTGGAATGTAAGATCAAAAGGATACACTGGCTACATCTGCATCAAAAGCGAATGTCGCACAATCGGGAAAACGGTTGGGGGAATAGACTTGGAGTTGGTTATAGATAGAGGTAAGTTTGGTTCGGCTGAGATATTCAAGAGAGCAGACACTGATAAGATCATAGGTATGGTTTATGCATATGGATCAATTGAATTGAGATCCAGCTACCTCGACATGATAGAAACGAGCTCGTTGTTGGCTTGGCTGGATTTTGTCTTGTTTCATGCCCCTCGATGGCACACGAGTATGTTCCAATTTCGAATTGTGCAATGTTATTCATTGAATTCTAGTCGATGCAGTCTCGCAAACCATCATAAGTGATGCTAATCCAAACGCCAAAGAGAGTCATAATCCGCACCATCGCCACACCTTAAACCCTAGAAACTCTACGAGCATCCTGGGCAAGGGACCTCAATCCCCTCAATGACCATCGGCTTGCTGTGCTCGCTTGGAACACCCCCAATCTCCACACCCTTCACGCTCCCCGTCTCACTCGCCGTTTCACTGCCCAGTGTACTATCACCCCTGCGCCTCCTCTCCTCCGTCTCATCCTCGATATACGCATATTCGTTCCTCCATTCACACAGCATCTTGCTCGTAACATTACTGCCTCCACACAGCACAATCACCACCTTGTCATCTGGTCTAACAGGTCTGCCGAGCGCCTTCTCCAATCGTCCATCATAGCACAGCGCAACATTAATCCCACAAGCCAACTCCACCATGATTCTCTCATCATCCGCAAGCCGCCAACACCCCATTGCCGCCTCCGCATCCGGGAGCACAACACTGCGTACATTACTCCTCTGTGCGTACTTGAACGTCGCATCTGTGACGCGCGCACAGCCAAGACTAGTAGCCTGTGATGTGATTTTACAGAGCGTCACAATTTCACGCGCGTGCAAGGATGCGGCGAGAGATTCGGCGCCTGCGGTCTCCATGGCGAGGATGGTGGGGGTGTACATTGACAGTTCGTCCATGGCTTGGCAGATGCCGTTTATGAGGCCGCCGCCGCCGACGGAGCAGATTATGACGTCGGGGACGGAGCCGGGGAGTTGAGAGGCGATTTCGTGCATTACCGTTGAGTTCCCTTGCCAGATGTCGGGGTGGTCGAAGGGGGGACAGTAGATGGTTTCTGTTTGTGCCTGTGGGTAGGTGTTAGTCGGTGGTTGTGGCGGTCAGGAGTGGGAGGGGGTGGAGCTTACGTAGAGCATAACGTGCTCCCTGAGGTATGTGTCTGCATCTTTCCATGCTGCGCCGTGTTGGATGACTTCATAGGCGCCGGCGGCTCTGAGCTTAGATACCATTAATGGTGCTGTTGCGGTAGGAACGACGACGGTGCAGTCCAGGCCCAGTGTGCGAGCAGAGTGAACCGCCGCGAGGCCAGCGTTGCCTCCACTGGAAGCGAAGATGTGAGGGAGAGAGCCTTGGGGTAATTCCTCAAGACGACGAAGAATGTAGTTGCCAATGCCTCTGTTGTGAGTTTAGACCTTGTTGCACATGTGCAGGGACATTATCAATATACCTTGATTTGAACGATCCAGACGGCTGGAGGTTCTCCAGCTTGAGAAAGACTCTGCTTCTACGATTTAGAACTCCCTTATCTTCAAGTCTACGGTTGAGGAATGGGAGACTGAACAAAGAACAAGAATATGTTTAGGAAGTGTGACCGTACCATCCCGCAGCTTCAGAGAGTGCGTACGACTCCCTCAACGGAGTCTGAACCCATGGGGTTTGCTGAGGTACCTCAGTCTCGTATGTGACAGTCATGTTGAAGATAGTGTATGATTGGGGTATCACAAAGAAAGTCTCGGGGAGCACTGATAAGTGGATGAAAGTAGTTATCGAGTGTCGAGCTGATGGGTACAAAACACCAGTAGATAAGGACAACATGCTTTTATCTCATTCGCAAAGGGCTTATCTGCTCCGCACGCACCCGTTGATCCAGGTCTCATCTGCTAGAGTCAGAGGGGTAGCGAAAACAATCCAGTCGCACCGAATGCCAGTAACCCAGTTTTGATTACCCTATAGAGTGCACGAATTACCCTATAACTTCTTGATAAGAGCTAGGCGCGCGTGCTGCAACCGCAGAATGACACAAGTATGAGGACGCTACAAGGGACCGTGTCCCCAGGGTTGACATTGCCCAAAGCGGTTATCCACGGCGGTGACTTTTAGCTTGCATTTTGCCTTGTTCTGCCGCCTTCACGAGCATCTTCTTGGCGCGCCCTTGCCTTATCGGGGGAGGTATTTCAATCGTAAGCACTTGTTTGGATGCAGGGCCTTGATCCAGTGAGCTGCATTCGAGAATAGTCCGGAACAATGGCGTGAACGCGGCAGGCTTGGGGATCAGATCCCGGAAAGAAATCCTCGGATTGCGGGGACAGCGGTGAACGATCCCCGACGGGACGGGAAACTCACATCAGGTGGAGCAATTGACCCAGTTCCTCTCGAGTCTCCAACCGGTTGTCTCTTCTAAAGGTTGATGTCGTTTCCAGATCATTATTGTTGCTCGCGGATCCGCAGGAAGCATGCTCGCGGCAAAGTACGCGGATCCGCAGATGTTATCAAAACGCCTTGCTAAACACCAACCGGGTATCTCCATGTAATCAGTGTCCGCCTCAGAAAAATCTGAACAATCTCCTAAGCAATGACATCGGCAGCGACTTGGGGATGGTCAAGCAAGCCCTTCCTGAAGTTCCAGTAGTTGGCACGGATAGGATCATATCTTGTCGCCAAAAGATCCAGAGCCTTCTTAGCGTCTTCCTTGCTGTCTTCCTCCTCTGCATAGATGTCTGCGAGGAGATCAAGGGCATGGCTTGAGTATACCTCCTCGGGCCTCTTCACATCAGCAAACTCAAGAGCAAACTCTTTGAGGGTCGATTTGGGGAGTCCAGCTGCGCGGACGATGCCCAGAACATAGTTCCATGGACTCTGGTTTTGTGGTGCTTTTCGAATAGCCGTCTTGGTGTATCTGGTGAAGCATAGTCAGCATCATTATACATGCATATGCACTAATGATGGGAACGTACTCAATCTCCCGCTGAACGATGTCCTCACTTGGCTTCCCCTTGCGACCTTCGACGACCAGATAGTAGCGGTGATTCCAAGCCGAGTTGTTCCGCACATCGTCCTCAATCATGCTGTGCGTCCACTCCAGCTCCTCTGGCTTGTCGAACAACTCGAAGCGCTTCACCAGCCACTGCCTGTAGCTCCACACGTGATAGTTCTTTGAGTCTTGCTCCAGCATCTTGCTTATGAATTCAGGTTCGCCCTCTGGCGAGCCAAGAGCATCGATGATGGTGTGCCTGTGATGCCATATCTGGTAGTTTTTGAGATGCTTCAACGCAGTGGGATTGAGCCATGCAATCTCGTCCTGCAGTGACCTGCCAATCTCGGAAACGGTCTTGGCGCGATAGAGCCTGCAGATGGTTAGCAATGGTGTTGCGTTGTTGTGTCAAATGTGGCACAGGGCTCTCCCGAGGCACCTCCGCAACCTCCGCAGGCACAAGCACATGCGACGTACCAAACAGTGTAGTGGGCAGGGTTCATGCTGATGATGTGCTCTGTAAGCCCTAGCACTCGCTCACTGAACTCGTTCTTCGCCATGACAGCGCGCAGATAGCCCATGGCCTCGCTGTACTCATCGGTATATGCGATTGCCGCCAGCGGGTGCAAGCCGCCATCGTCCTGGGGAAGCGGCTCGATGTCCGCCCAATCCTCGTCGTCGTGGTACGATACAGGCATGTTGTCGGTCGCTGTATCTGCCAGGGCTCTCACGAAGAAGCTGGGGAGCAGTGTGCGTAGCAACAGGAATGGCGAGCGAAGTAGTGTCGTAAGCCAATTCCGAATGAAGTTCATGGTGGGGAAGTTCAAGGTCGTGTTGCCTGAGCCTCGCTGCTTGGCGAACACCGCGGCTTTGAATACTGCACGTCGAACAATAGCAAGCATTGCACTCGCTACTTGCGGCCGCACCCTTTGTAAGGATCGGTTGGGTCCAATGTCAAACAGCAAATCATGCCTTGTCCACGAGAGTCAACGCCCAACATGGCTTCACGCTCACTCGCTCAAGTCGTCGGAGTCCAGGCTTTGTTCTTGCGCATCATCCCCCTCACTCTGTGGGATGGTAGCGTGAACCTCAACAACATCAGGAGTAACATCTGTCTGTAACGAGCGTTCGAAATTATAACAGGTAAAAATTCATTACTCGCTCTTCCACATCATTCGATTGCTATCTAACAGACGGCCATGAACTCGATATCCCAAAATACAGATTCAATGCGCACGCACACACACGCACACCCAGTGGCCTCCAGGCCTCCAGCACGCATAAAGCTCCCTCCTAGCTCACTCATGCCCCGTGTCCTTTTCTGGGCAGATCTTCAAAATAGTACAAGTGAGGAAAACACCGGCTCCAATGCCAAAGACATGCTTCTGCATACTCGCTCATTCCCCGTAGTGTAATCACAGAAAAGCTCAAATAATAAGACAGCCACCCTGATCTAGCCACTCGCGTGTTTGTAAAAGAAATTCGACCCCCACATGAAAATGTCGATGTTGTGACACATCTGAAATATGTGAAGCAATGCATTGCTTAAAACGCCGGGTTTCCATGCAAGCCACGACACAAAGGCCTTAAGCCAAGGAAATTCTGGTGTTGAAAACAAGGCGCCGGAGCGATGTAGGGTAATGTTCAGTAGTTGAATAGATTTGTGAAAGGCAAAAGGTGAACGAAAAGGCCTAGTTGAGAAAGCCCTTGCAGCCAATAGAGCCACACAGACAAGGAATACGATCGGTGGCATCCATCTCGCGCTCGAACTTGTAGTCGTAAGTGAGTTCTTCGTCTATGGTGATGTGATTAGCCAATGTACCGTGGGTAAAAGGGACGCAGGAAATTACCTTGACTAATATCTCGCAGAGCATAGATGACGATGCGCTTCGAGGTGTCGACGCGAATGATCTTGGCGGTACAGTTGGGTGTACAGCTGTGGTTGATGAATCGAGCAATGCCACCCATCTTCGTTGCATCAATGACCGTGTCTTCGTCAATGCGGAAGAGATAACTCGAGCCAACACCTTGCATATCGTACTTTGCCTCACGCAGATCGGCGACCCGCTGTCTGACCTTCTCACCCACATATTCGATAATCATGTCGTTGGCTGCAATGTTCTCCTCCGCGTAAAGACCCCAATTATGAATAGCAGATCGGTCGAACTTGACGAGCTTCTTCCGCTTCTTAAGTTGATTGAAGCGTAGAGCATCACCATCTGCTCCAGACATATTCTTCGAAATGTTGATGTCGTTGACCATGCGACGGTTATTGGCACGATTGGCGCGCGAGTTGGCAGTAGAAGCCTTGTTGGATCCCGTAGTGAACTTGAAGCCCTCCACTGAGATGACACTCCGTTCTTCTTGTTTGGCTCGGCGTTGGCGCTCCTCTCGCTCCTCTTGGACACGGATACGATGCGGCAAGTATTTGGATTTTTCAGACTCACGGATCTTTTTGACACCTTCTGTCCTGGCTGAGCCTGTAGAGTTGGGAACGTAGTAACCCTTGATCTTGGTCTCCGAGCGCGAAACGCCTTCTTCGCCGCTGGGACGGTTGAGGTGTTTGATCGACTTCTGCTTCCATGCCCAGGTCTGCGCGTCTCCAATCTTAGCTGCCGCTGTGGATGCTAGTGCTGACTTCAGGTATTTGAGATCCTCTTCATCCTTGATCATATGCTGCCATCCATCAATATCCATTACTACGCTCAGATCGTCCTCGACAGTCTTGCGAGGAATATCAGACGATACACCCCAGTTTACGGAAGTTCGGTCGTCCTCCTCCGGCGTTTCCTCCTCTGCAAGGTCCTCCACGAGCGGCTTGTCTTCTATGATCTCAGCAGGCTCGCCATCTACCGGCGTCACCATCTCTGCAATCTCTGCCTCCGCAGCCTTTGCCTCCTCTTCGAGCTGCTTCTTGGTCTTCTTTCTCGGCTTAGTTGAGGCCTGTTTTTTCTTGAGCGACTTGAGAGTTTCGGGCAGTTCAGTTGTTGCGATCGGTTTGAGAGCTTCATCGTCTTGTGTGATGACGACCTCAGGCTCAAGTTTGTCAGCTGCGCTTGTTTCCACACCAAAGATTGCGTCCGCTTCTTGTTCGATCTTGCGCAATCTCCTAAAGCCCTTCAGAGCTTTATCTGCCTTCTTCCAGATTGGCGATGAACGTGGTAGGATTGCAAGCACTTGTTCCAATTCTTTCTCCGCCATATTCTCGGGATCTTTGTGAATACAGTGAGCAAGCAGGCTTCGGGCATGCGAGTCGTCCATCTCATCGTCACTGTCCTCGCCCCAGCCAGTCTCGATACGACGCCTCTTTGCACGGTGAGCTCTTGACGATTCTTCTTCCTCGTCTTCCCCGTCTGTCGATGGTGCACGGCTGATTGGACGGCTCTCCTGCTCCTCCGTTGCTCGTGTCAACTCACTACGTCTCTCGTCATCCGACTCTTCTGGCTCAAACATTTCAATCATCTGGCGATGCAGACCGCGAGCAATCTTGGGCTTGGGAGCAGATGCCTTCCTTCGTTCATCGGCAAAGGCATTTACGATCCGAGGCGCCTTCTTGCCGCGTTGTCGGTTGCCATCGTACGGTCCAAGTGCTCTTCTGCCTCGGCCAGCAAAGCCCGAGTTTCGAGACCTTGGTGTCCCAACACCGAAAGCCTCTAAGCCAGGTGCCAAAAGTGCCGGTGGCCGTACATCGTCTTCTTTCTTCGGTGGACCTGCAATGTTAAGCTTTTGACGCTTCTCTTTGTGTCGGTCAGGATCTAACAATTCAAGAATCGTAGGCGCAGCTAGTCGTGTCTTGATGTCACTAAGGAGCTTCTCCTGGAGCTCCTGCTTCATCGTTTCCAGAGCTGCCATTACAGGATCCAACGAATCTGCGCGTTGTTTCTTTTCAAGTTCCAGATCCTCCGCTTCTTCTTGCTCTATCCGACCTTCCATAGCTTTGCGCTTGTTGTCCGCTACCACACGCTCTGGGCTAGGGCTTCGCTCGTAGTCAGGATCACCGTATTGATTGCATTCCATGTTCATGACGTATGTGAACAAGGCCTGCATATGGCACTCGCGAAAGCATCGAACCGTCTCATCTTCGCCCCGCTTGGACTCTTCGAATAGAACGTAGTATCCTGTGGCGTCACATCGCACTGCTGACCATCGAAAGGCCCTCAGTCGCTTCTTGAGATGATCTACCGTTGTGCTGAGCACGGGCACATATGCGTGCGCAATGAAAAGATATGGCTTCCGCTTAAGTGTTGGTTTAATCGGCTCTTTTTCGATGAGGTACGAAAGCGCTGCTTTGCGAGTCAATGGTTCACGAGGCATCGGTATCGGCGGTCGCGCGCCTCTTCCAGAGGGGCCTCTAGGCACATTGGCAGGTAGGTCGAAATTTCCGGGAGTCGCTGGAGTTGCCACACTTGCTGTTTTTGCTGCAAGCTTGGCTCTTAGCTTTTCCTCTTCTTTTCTTGTTTGTTGCACGGCCAATTGCAACAATTTCGCGCATCTTCGACCTTCGCGATCAGAATGAACTTTGATCGTTTGTTGCCCAATACGCTGATTTGTCCCCTCGCGCTCAGCACGCTTCGCTGAGGTTGAAGCCTTGATCCCTGGTACGCCTCGCGTAGGCGCAGTGTCGCGGTACTTTACAAGACATATGCCGAGTGGACTCCCATTGTCGGGATGTACTTGGTTACGGAGCGTTTCCACCTCTCCGTAAGTAGAGAAGAAGCCACGCAACTGCGCGTCTGGCGTCAGTGGATCGAACCCCGTTGCTACTACTTGAGTCGCAGGGCCCGGGCCACATGATATGCGGGAATCGAAAGAATATGGCTTTGCGACATAAGGTGCTATTCGGAGTTTCGACTTGGGAGCGGCCGGTCCAACCGTCTTCACAACATGGTTTCCGGTCGTGTAGCCAGCAATTGCCAGCCGTGGGTCTGGAGGTGGAGATGGGTCGCCCTGCAACACAAGTCAAGTTAGCCTTAGCGTCACAGGACGACCACATCTGTAGTTTCACGTATAGCCTTCACGTACCTTGTCCAGTATGGAATTGTATTTGGCTGTCCTGCTCTGTTTCGCCTTCTTATCGAGCTTCGGGTCGAGGAGGGGATCGTAGGTCAGTCGCTGACCCAGAACGCCGTCTGCAGGGAAGACGGATATGCGCGTCTCAGGCGGTGTGTTTACGGGCGTGATGGTGCTCGGGCCGATGTTCGAGGCACTCGCTGGTGCCGCGCGCGCAGTGGCAGAGGCAGCGTGCATGGTCTCATACGAGGGTTTGGCAGAGCGCGGACTAGGCAGCTTGCCGGGTGGGGATGAGTCTGAGCTGGTCAACGGGGTGAGAGCGCTGAGGTTGGTATGGTGACCAGAACGCGACATGGTAGAGGAGGCGTGCGTGGGCGTAGAGCAGGCCGAGTCAACGTCGCTTAGCAGCTGCTGGCGCTGCTGCGCATCGTTGGTGGGTGACGGTGAGTTGTTGCTCGCCCGCGCGCTTGGCCTGCGCGCGTCACGGTCCACTAATGGCGCTATGGCAGCTGGATTGGCGTATGGGAGTAAAGGCAGATTCGCACGCTGCGAAGCTTCCCGTCGAAGTGTGCGGGCGTTTCTTTCGCCGCGTCTGTTCCTGGACATGGGCTCAATGCCAGAGCCGCAGTCTGATAGCTCCACCGCAAAGGCGCTCCCTCACACTTGGAAATCCGGCGTGTTAGCGGGCCGTCGACTGCGCCATCACTGTGCGGGTGTAGGTGAGGCGGCGACCGCAGAGAGGGGGGGCAGCGCGTCGCAGGACTCGACAGTGCTGCAGCCAGATGCAGGGTGCGGTCAACGCGCGCAGACGCGGTGAAGACGTGTCAGGCCCTGCAACCGAGGCCGAGAGGCGTGCGGAGTGGTGAAGGAGAGATGGATGAGATGGGCAGACAGCTGGCGGCGGGCTGCACGCGCAGGCAGGGCTGGTATGGGGGAGATGGCGGCCGTCAAGGAATGTGAGGTTCCTAGCCCTGGAGGTGAGGTCGGGATGCGCTCGGACGGCTAGCTTGGCTCAAAGAAATAGGAGGCCAGCCCTCACCCAACGAAACCACGTACACCACCCGCTGCTGTTGTATTGCACGCCTCAGTCCAACGCAGAAGGGTCGCGTAATCTCCTTGGTCGCCTGTCTGCCATTTGCTCTGGTCTTCGGGCAATGCATCCACTGTGCGCAGCCAGGTTCGCCGTTGCACGTCCGTCCTAGTTCGCCAGCCTCCGGCTTCATCGCCATCGCATCGCATGCGCATTGCGCCGAACCTAGCTATTGTCGCCCGCACAAGTCACGCTTGATTACGCCATGTGAATGCAAGTTTTTGAGCAGACATGCTACAGGATACCACGGCGTCTGGCTATACCTCTGGTCACACAGTGAACACATACCTCACGTGAGCACTTCAAAGACGACCTCACTTCGGGCTGGCTAGCTGGGGGAGACACATGGATAATGCCTCTTCATACGAGACAAAATTGCGTCTTCAGGCGTATTGAGAGGTTGTCTTCTGTCCACAGACTGCATTGGATGTCCCCTCGGATTCCAACTTTATTGTATGCGGACACACGCAAGGAGGGATGCGGATTGAGCAGCGCCACTGCCTTGCTTGGTCATGTTGGCCTGTACAAGCTGTCCCTGGCCGTAATTTGGCAGTCTAACATTACGACCTGTGGCTCCAATGTCAACAGTCATAGCACAGTGTCCAGACCACACCACGAGCCACAGTATTCCTCATAGCATACAGCAAGTAACTTCTCAGTGTTGGTGACCCGCTGACGTATCTTATCCTTTATTTGAATCCCTTGAATACCGTCTAGTCAACAAACTTCCCCTCTACCCACCCCCTCCTCTTAACCCCCAGCTCCACCGCCGCGTTCCCCCAATCCGTCCCATGATTGTGCCCTTCGTTCCCTGACTTGCCTCCAATCCCCGCTCTGACCAAACCTTGCTCATCGCTCAGCAGCGTCAACAACCCAAAGATTACAGGAACGTTGTTGTCCAGTTGTAACCGCATCAGCCCATGGCTCACAGCCTCGGAGATGTATTCAAAGTGCATCGTCTCGCCTTTTATCAGCACCCCGATGGCGATGATGGCGTCGAAGGGTGAGGTCGAGGTTTTCGGGGCAGAAGATGGGATCGAGGGCGAGAGAGAGGTTAGGTCAGAGGTGGAGCCTAGGAGGTCGGCGGCTGCGCCGACGATGCCAGTGGAGGAGGACTGGACTTGGGAGGCGGAGTAGAGTCTGTAGAATGTACCGTCAGTATCCTGTGTTTCGTGCGAAAGGAGCGAGGTATGGAGAGGAGACGTACTGCTTCACAGCATAGGGCAATTCATAGCTTCCTGGTACACTTTGTATGACAATGTTATCCTCTTTCACACCTGCTTGTGCGAGCGCCTTCTTCGTGCCGTCGAGAAGCGCATCGATGATCTTGGTATTCCATCGCGCGTGAATGATGCCGATTCGCAGCCCAGAGCCTATGACTTACATGTGAGCTTGTGCCTCCTAGTGGGGTGATGGTGGGGTGGGGTCTCACCATCGTAGCTCTTGGGTGCGCCGGGGCCTTTAAGGGTGGTCATTGTTGGAAATTATGTTTGACCACTTTTGTTCTGGCAGCGTATGTCTGGGGCGTTCAACGTCGTAGTGGCGTGGGGTCCTCTATGGTTGCTTGGGCGGCTGAAGAATGCAGGAACCGCCCATCAGGCTGCCCCGCAAGCGGCAGACAGGGTTCCTACCTCCCGCAATGGTGTCATCGTCCAGGGTCTTGAAACACCAAATTGCTGATCGCCATTTCAGTCAGCTTCGGTCAATAGACTCAATGCAGTGAGCACAAAAAGTTTGTTTGAAGTAGTTTTTTTCATTCCAGACGTCGCCAGGGCAAGCCTGCATCCAAGACGGCAACGTCGGCTCCCTTCTACATTGCCGTATAATCCATACATGTCCATCCATGAGCTACATTCCAGAGCTTTCCATCGTAATAATCAATAACACCGGCCAATGTCCAAATCTCTTGCAGAGATACCTTCTAAATCTTACACAACATGGTCTACTCGACAGTGACCGACTTGGCAAGGTTACGGGGCATGTCAACGTTGAGGCCCTCGGCAACAGCCATCCAGTAAGCCATAAGCTGGAGGGGAATGACATTGATCAAACCTTGCAAGCAATCGACGTTGCTGGGTACCTCAATCTTGTCGGTCTTGTCGGTAGGAAACTCGGGGTCGTTCTCGTTGCAGATGATGATTGGTCGTCCGCTACGAGCAATGACCTGCTGGTAGGCGTTGAGTGACTTGGCGAAGATCTCGTCGCGGGTGAGAATCATGACGATTGGGAGGTTCTCGTCGACAAGAGCCAAGACACCATGCTTGAGTTCGCCAGACATGACGGCTTCGCAATGGAGGTAGGAGATTTCCTTGATCTTGAGGGCACCCTCGAGGGCGGTGGCGTGTTGAGAGCCACGGCCGAGGAGCAGCAAGCTCTTCTGGTTCTTGAAGCGCTCACAGAGCTTCTTGATGGGCTGATCCAGCTTAAGCACCTCCTTGAACTGCTCTGAGATCTTGGTGAGACCCTCCATGATCTCTGCACGTCTCTGCTGCTTGGATGCACGGTCCTCACTGAGCGAGAGCGCGAACATGACCATGCAGACGAACTGAGAAGTGTACGCCTTGGTGGAGGCAACACCGATCTCGGGACCAGCGTTGATATGAACACCGCAGTGGGTGAGGAGAGAAATGGAGGAACCGACGTTGTTGACAATACCAACAGTCAGGGCGCCGCGCTCCAAGCAGTAACGCAGAGCCATCAGCGAATCGGCAGTCTCACCGGACTGAGAGACAAAGACACAGGTGTCGTCACGGAAGACGGGTGCTTGGCGATCCAAGAAATCAGAAGCCAGCTCAACGGCGATGGGGATCTCGGTAAGCTCCTCAAAGATACCACGGACAGCCATGCAAGAGTGGTATGAAGTACCGCAAGCGATGAAGATGATTCTTCGGCATCGCCTGATTGTGGAGAGGTATTGACGGAGGCCACCAAGGGTGACGGTCTTGTTGACAGCATCAAGACGACCACGCATGGCGTTGACGACGGACTCGGGCTGCTCAAAGATCTCCTTCTGCATGAAGTGGTCGAAACGGCCCTTCATGATCTCCTGAAGCTGGATCTCCAGAGTCTGGATAGTGCGAACGTTGGACGATCCATCATCCTTGTGCAGGCGGTGGATGTTCAACGAACCCTCGTGGATGTGTGCAATATCATCGTCCTCGAGGTACAGGACCTTCTTGGTGTGCTCGACGATGGAGGAGGGGTCGGAGGAGAGGAAGAATTCGGTGGGCATGGGGACGCCGTCGTCGGAGAGGAAAGCGCGCGATTGCGAGCGGTGGAGAAGAGACTTGTCGGGGGGCGCGAGAAGAGTGTTACCCTTCTTCAACGCTACGTTGTGAGAAGCGCTCTCAGCTGGGAGCGCACCACCCTCATCGTTGTATTCGACGTCGACGAAGTCAACCTTCATCTTCTTCTGTGTTCGCACACCAATGACGAGCGGGGAACCCTTGCGGGCAGCCACCACCTCGTGGGGGAAGTGCACCGACTTGAGGAGGAGACCGAACGCGCCCTGGAGCTCCTTGATGACGGCCTTGACGAGGCTGGGGAAGCTCAGGTCGGGGTGCTCGCTGTAGATGTATTTTGTGAGCTTGGCAATAGCCTCTGTGTCGGTCTCGGTCTCGAACTTGAAGCCCTTGCCCTCGAGGAGGACCTTGAGCTCCTTGTAGTTTGTGATGATTCCATTGTGCACAACGGAGAACTCCCAGTTAGGGTCGGACCTGGTGATGGGAGTCAGCAGTGGTCATGTAGGTTGGGTCGCCGATTGAGCCGAGCTCGTTGCTTCCCACATTGTGCTCCCAACGCATTGCGCGATCTGTGCACACGCTCACGGTGTTGTAAAAGTGCTTATGACGTACCTGTGGGGATGGCAGTTGACGCGCGATGGTGGGCCGTGGGTGGCCCATCGGGTGTGTGCAATACCGGCGTGCGAGTCGAAGACCTTGGTCAGGTCGAAGTTCTGCTCCTCGACAAGCTTCTTCAGCGAAGCGACCTTGCCGACCTCCTTGACGGCAAAGACTTCGTTCTTCTTGTCTCCGTCGATGGCGAGACCGGCCGAGTCGTAGCCGCGGTACTCTAGGCGTTGCAGGCCTGTGGAAAGAGGCTGTTAGCAAGTGCTGCTAGAGCCCCACTAGAGGTTGCCGGCCCACGGAAGAGCAATCGAAGCTGGGAAACTCACCATTGATCAATGTGTCGAGAATGTACTTCCTGTCCTTCTCCACCAGGTAGTTGATGTAACCGAAGATACCGCTGGAGGCACGCGTGTCAGCTCCTGGAGGTGTCTCTCAAGGGCACCGTTGCACAGCGGGGCAACTTACCACATGGCGAAGTAACGAATGGACTGTGGTGGGAGGGGTGGGCGGCGATCGTCAGGAAGAACCGTAGGGGGGGATGTGCAAAGGGTATGGGTAGGTGAGAAGGATTGATGGTGTGAGAAGATCAAAAGGCGGTGTTGGTGCTCAACTTATAATCTCAAGCCAAGCTCCCCAGCGCCATGCTCTCCACTCAATCCCCTCCACCTGCACTAGGCTCGCCAAAGCAGCCATTCGCAGGGGCCTGTGGCGTCGCCTCAACCGTCCTGGAATCTCTACCGCGTACGGTGATATGTGTACACAGTACAAGCACTTTGGGCGCGCACGTACCGTGGACGGCATGCTCCCTCCCAGGCTCTGCAGCCTCCCACTCCCCTATTTCGTCATGTTCCTTGGGAGCAGGGCTGCGATCCGAGGCTGCGACCCTTGACCACCAATCGCGCTGCCCGCGATGCCTGCCCTGATCGCCCATGCCATCGTTCCTCCAGGGACCAGCGAAGGCGCAGCACCTCCCAAAATAGAAACGCTACGCTATTTTCTCTACCATTTCTGAGCACACCCACGCCTGAACAGAGACTTCACGATGCTACTCGACGGCAGCTAGCGACTCGTGCAGTGACAGCCGCCGCCACCTCCATGATGGGTGCGCAAGATGGCCTCCAAGGAATGCTTACACGAGAGACTTCTAAATCTGCTACCCGCGGACAAGCGCATGCTCCAAGAGTCGACACCAGCTGGGGCGGCGTCGTCATCAGCGACATGCTGGTTGGGGCATAGCTTCGTACTTGAGACGAATGCCACCGCTTCATCCATGCCTGACGGGCGACACAAGGCATGTACCATGGTACATGCGACATTGTAGCCCTCCCGCTTCTGTATCGCACTCGTCGCATGAACGAGCACGGTAGGGAAGCATGTCGCGGGCCTGTGCATGTCCCCACAAAGCGGCAGGAAATGCCCCGATATGCTGCAAGCGGCACTCGAATCCGATACATGTCGTTATCAGACGGTGAGGGACAATGAACCTTCTCGCTGTCCACGCCTAGCTCGTACGCGAGTAGGTTGCGGTGCAAACGGTAGTCGCGTGGTGCAATGGCTTGCCGTGTCAACGAATCATTGCCCGTCACCATGAACGTGGAGAGTCAGCCTGGGGCTTTTTGGGCGTGCAGTTTTTACCTGACGCTGCGGCCAGACCGTGAGAGTTCCGTGGCCAGAGGCCCTTCGTCTTTCCACAGAAAGCTTAACCTACCGCTTCGAGCTGGGCGCTCAGCTCTTTGGACGCGCGAACCAGCATAGGCGCTGCGCAGTGCGATGATCTTGTCATGTGTACTCCGTAGATGCGGCCAATATGTTGACCGCCAGGCAGTTCTCGTGGATACGAGTCAACCCCCACTTACGCGGCGCCATCATCGTCAGCCGCACCTTCAGCCTCGCGGTTGAGCTTGTCACCAGACCCGATGCAGCCTCTGTGCGCCCTGCATGTATAGCTTGTCCGTACCATGGTCTGTGTAGAGGCATAGATCATGTACCTTGCCGCGCCACATACGGGATGCCCAGTCTTCTGATCACAACCTCGCCCAAGTCCGACACGGGACTGACAGACAGGTTGATACAGATATTGCCAATAGTCGGCTGATCAACAATGACAGCTGTCAGTCTGGAAGCGAGTGGCCAGGCGTGTACAACGTCTCCACTTTCTGAGGACGGCTAGAATGTGTTCTTCGTTGCCAATGCAAATGTTTACGTGCTGCTATTATGGCGACATAAATGTCACCACAACGGACGATGTATTCTTGATTACCCAAACACTAGTCCCGTACCACCATTGTACCCAATCCAGTTGCGCTGCGCTGCTAGTTGCACCGAAGCAATGTATCTACAATCTCACGCTGTCACCTCCCTTACGACACCGAATGTGCTCTGCTGTAATGATACGAATGAAGTGCTTATAACATGCAGGATCAAGATCTATCGACCATCGCAATATCCAGGAGCTTTGGGTGCTCCGCCATGGATCCAACTTTGAACAGTGAGAGATGTAGTATAGACCATGCCAACTGCGCCGATAATGCATAAAAGAACATCCAGAGCACGCGCATATGTCGTTCGCGCGCACGCTCTGTAATGAAGCAGAGGCTGAGAATAATTAGCTAGATTTTGATCAAAAAAACTCAGGAAGCCCTTACAGGGTAGATGAAGACCAAGGGGATGCACGCGAAGCTTCCGACGAGGCTCACAAACTTGTCAAGATCACCCGCGCCAGCCCAAGCAAGGCAAGCGCACACCAGGACCATGAAGAAACGGAAGAAGTTCTTCTTCCATTTGACGTACGGGTTGTACTTGCCTGTCCTACTGAAGAGCTGCTGACTTGTAATCTCGATGGCAGGATAGATTTGTAGTGGCGTGGAGAGCAGGATGGCCAGTGAGTAGATGAACTGCACACCGTTGACGAATTTATTGTCCTGGGGCATATTAAGGAGAACCACAGTCTTGGTCTTGGAACCGAATGCTGCATATGACAACGCTCCGGCGCTGACGAAGATGACGGTGATGATAATCATGACGCCCCCAAGCACCTTGGGGAACTTCTTTGGGTCCTTCATACCTGTCTGTATGGGTATTACAAGACCGATACCCTCGAACGTGAAGATGGCAGTCCCAATGAAAAGCGTCCAGTCCTTGGAGTTGAAATTGACAATATCGGAAACACCACCCTGGTTGACGATGGTGAATAGGTCGAAGTAGTATAGATAAACTAGACCCATGAGGATGAAGAGATCTGCTACCAAGGCGAGTTTTTGAATGTTGTTGATGTTGCGATATAGCGAGAGGGGTAGGAATATGGCCATCTGCATCATGATCAGGTACTTGATGTCGATGAAGGTTTTACAGTTGGACACTGCTAGTACAAAAGCTTGCAGGTTCTCCGAGACGAAGACAATGTAAGCCGAGGAGAAGCCAACCTGCGAAATGACAAGCGAGAAGTTGATCAAATTCCGCATCCAATCGCCGTAGAGATGAAAGCCCATATCACCAAAAGAGTGCTCGACGACAAGGCGGGTGGAGACGAGCAGGACAAAGCACGTATATGACAAGCCAGCCACACCAAGCAGGACGAGATTGGAGAAGAGCATGCCGCCGTTGAGGAAAGCTCGAGGGAGAAAGAGGACACCAGTACCAACGAAGGATTTGAGGAGTAACATGGCAGCGCCCGTGGGGCTACCAGTTCCGGTCTTCTTCGGCTTGCGTTTTCTCCGCTTGCCAGGCGTAAGTAAGGCACTCGACTCGCCATACTCGCGATCCTCATCTTCTGAGTGTACACCCGAGTCGAGGGCATCTGACGAAAAATACTCGTCGGGCCCTAATACCTCGTCATCCTCTTCTAGCGACTCACCAGCGAAGTGGCCGTAGAGGGTCAGGAACTCCAGGAAGTTACTTGTGAAGACCTGTGGCTGGGGACGCGACTGACGCACGGTGCCGTACCCGGACGGTCCAGGTGCAGGCGAGGGACTGCCAGCAGCTCTGCGTAGGTAATTCCGCCTGAAGCCTCCAGGCTGTCGGATAGAGTCTATGTCCAGGACTTCGTCTTCGGGACGTTTCCGTGATTCGTGGAAGCTCTTGCTGCGCTGCATGCGTCCCTGCTCCTCGGCCTGCTGCTGCTCACTCCATCGGTATATCTGCCTGGTAATGTCACCGCCTTGGAGCTGCAAGCTTGAAAACTCCTCTTCCTCGTCTTCTGCGCCTCTGACACTCTGGGACTGTGCGTCATCGTCGCCGATGCGTCCACGGTTCGATCTGCTGGGCGAAGCATACTGTCCTACTAAGTGACGACGGACGATCTCTGGATCTTCGTATGGCACGGGCGAGCGACCTCGGCCATCGAAGGAGCCGTAGTTGCTGGGCGGCCCACGAGCCGAAGGCGCCTGCTGAGCTGGCGAGAGCGGTCGTATCGGGGGGGTGCCAAAGCGCGGTGGGCTGTTGCCAAAGGACTCCTTGAGGGCGGAGGAGAGGGCTGACTCGGCGGGCCCTGGGAGCGACGACTGCGGTTCGGGGCGGCCGGGCAGAGGCGTCTGCGTTGCTGGCGAGTCTTCGAGCTGGGCGGGTATGGGTATCTGTCGCACAGAGACGGAGCCAGTTGGGCACGATGGCACGGGCGAGCCCAGCCGCGCGATGGAATCTGCACGAGGCACCGACAGTGCCTCTGAGGGAGAGCTGCAGCCAGATGTTCGCGACGATGAAGGCACGGCCTTGGGGGTTGACATTTCCGAGCCTTTGCCTGCCATCTCGAGGTCGACTTCGCGTCTACACGTGCTATCGCGCTTCCCCGTCGGAGCTCGCAAAAGATACGGCAGCTCGGTGATGGGCGTGCAACGTCGGCGACACGACTGTGTTCAAGCAGCAACGGAAGCTCCAGGCGTAGCGTGGAAATCGGACTCGACGTCAAGGAGCATGCCCATGTGCTTCCAGGCGAGACGTGATGCGTGCAGCGGGCGTGGTGCCAGAGAGAGCAGCTGCGGAAGGGCCGTTTGCTGTGCCCACAGCAGCACGGCTGAGGTCATTCGCTGCGGCAGCGTGGGGGCCCTGTCACCGGGCTGGACCCTGCCATGTGCAGCACTCGAGGCTTGAGCAGAGCGACGGCTAAGCCGCTAGAGTGAAGCACAAGAGACTACCTGCCTACCTACCTACCAACCTACCATACTGTACCTAGGCCCAGGCACCTCGTAGACATGTGCTCTTGAAGCACGCGGTCGCGCTCTCGCGCTCCTTCACTCTGCTCATGTCTCCCTCGAGATCCGCCTTTGCCGCTCCGACCCACGCTCCGGCGCAGCTGCAGCTCGTGTCGAGACTTGGGCAGGATCCGGCGTCCCATGCCATGAGCGATGCCGACCCCAAACAGCAGCCATCAAGGCCTTTGCCCGCGAGGGCACGATCAAATTTTGCCACACGCACGGCAAGAGATGATGCTGAGCGTTTACATCGACGTTCCTTTGCTCAAAACACACTCCAGGCGAACGAAGACACCCCACTGCTTCCATCGGGGCTTGCCTACGATGGAGCCCACACACCCAACCATGGACGAAACGCTCTGGGCGGATGGCTGTCCACGTTGCTTCATCCGTTGCAGTCTATGTTCACTTCCGTCGGCCACAATGACAAACGAAACTCTGCCAGTGACCCGTTCAAGCCCAGGCCAGGAGCTGTCCCAAGGCCTGTAGGGGGCACAGAAAAGCTAGGCACCTTTGCTGGTGTGTTTGTACCCGTGACACTCAATGTCCTGAGCATATTAATGTTCCTGAGGTTTGGCTTCCTCTTGGGTCAAGCCGGTTTAGTCGGCATGATGGGCAAGTTACGCGAGCTCCAAGTAGCTTCTGCCATGCTGATAGTCGCAGGTATGCTGATAGCGGGCTATCTGATCAACTTACTCACAACTTCAAGCATATCGGCCATTGCCACCAACGGTACAGTCCGTGGAGGTGGCGCGTATTATCTCATCTCGAGAAGTCTAGGTCCAGAGTTCGGTGGCTCAATCGGCATAGTATACTACCTAGGATCAGTCTTCAATACCTCTCTCAATGCTGTGGGCCTGGTTGATTGCCTCATCGAAAATTTTGGTACGCATGGCGGTGACATGGCCCAGTGGCTGCCTCAAAGTTATTGGTGGCAGTTCTTTTGGGCGACTTTGGTCCTGGCCGCATGCACATTCGTCTGCCTGGCTGGGAGTGGACTCTTTGCTCGCTGCAGCAATGGCTTATTGGTTATTCTGCTTGTTGCCATCGTCAGCATCCCACTCTCCGCTGCAGCTCAGCAACCCTTCGTCAACCTACAGGAGGACATCGTCTTCACTGGCTTCAGTATGGTCACTCTCCGCCAGAACTTGCTGCCACACTTCACCAAAGGTGCTGCTGGAAGTGCCGGCAAACATAGAGAAAGCTTCCAAGACCTCTTTGGGGTCCTCTTCCCAGCAACAGGAGGAATCCTTGCTGGCGCCAGTATGTCGGGTGATTTGAAGCACCCAAGCAAAGCAATCCCGAAAGGCACTCTGTATGGTGTTGGTTTGACATTCATCCTCTACACCGTGGTCATATTTGCCATGGCAGCGAGCATAGCACGCGAGACCTTCTACAACAACACCAACGTTATTCAGTTGACAAACCTCTCTCCAGTCATCATCCTTTCCGGTGAAATCGCAACCTCTCTCTTCTCGGTTTTGATGGGTGTAATCGGCTCGGCCAAGCTACTGCAAGCGTTGGCTCGAGATCGCTTGATACCTGGCCTATCTTTGTTCGGTCAAGGTACAGAGAGGTCTGATGAACCCATTTATGCAATCTTGGTCACATACATTATTGCTCAGATTACGATGTTTGCCGATATCAACCAGATCGCGTCTTTCATTACCATGACCGTAAGTTTCTTCACATTTTCTTACACCAAGTCTCTGTTATACTCGACACACCTGGATACTCGCCTATATGCACGCATCCTAGAGTCTACTCAAGAAACTCTACGTTTAATACAAGCTGTTCTTCAAGTTGTATAGCTATATCACAGGAGGTCAAAAGCACTGCAAGTAATTTGTAGTGGGTGTAAAGCAATGTTCTAGCCAGCTGAGTGGTTTGTACTGCGACCTACGATTCCCGGATTTCAGAAGTGAACAAGCCTGCTGTGGCTTTCGTAGAGTAGCGATACATTGACTAACTTACACAGTATCTCATGACTTTTTTAGTCACTAATCTGGCCTGTTTCCTGTTGAAAATCGGGTCTGCTCCAAACTTCCGACCATCATTCCGTTGGTTCAATTGGCAGACAGCCGCTCTTGGAACCGTGGCCTGTGGAGCCACTATGTTCTTTGTCGATGGACTCTACGCTTCTGGTTGTGTGGCTCTGCTCATGATGATTTTCCTGCTGATTCATTACACAACCCCTCCGAAGCCGTGGGGGGATGTCAGTCAAGGTCTCATATACCACCAAACCCGAAAATATCTTTTGCGTCTGCGGCAGGAACATGTCAAGTTCTGGAGACCTCAAATTCTGCTTTTAGTCAATGATCCACGACGTCAATATAAGTTGATCCAGGTACACACGTCAACTTGTCATATGCCAGTGGCCATTTACTAAGGTCCCACAGTTTTGTAACTCCCTGAAGAAGGGGGGCCTGTTCGTGCTTGGTCATGTCATCGTGACACAAGACTTCGGATCCGCTGTGCCAGAGGCTAGAAGACAACAGCAATCATGGACCAGATATATCGACTTCTCGAAGATCAAGGCATTCGTCAATATCGCTATTTCCCCAGCAGTGGAGTGGGGTGTTCGCAATCTGGTACTTGGCGCAGGACTGGGGGGCATGAGGCCGAATATCGTTGTGATGGGGTTTTATAATCTCCCAGAACTGCGGCAAACTCGACCTACCATAGATATACCTTCGCCCCAGCCATCTCGTCCTTCAAGTAAAGCCGCAAACTCGCGCATCACTCGCAAAGCTTCAAAAGCAGCGGTCAGGACACGAGCTACAAGCAATGCGCACCGACTGCTGCCCACAGATGAAATGCGACCCGAGGACGCAATAGAGATACGGAGCTATGTCACTATCATCGAAGATCTGGTGCTGCGCCTGCAAGCCAACGTGGCTATTGGCAAAGGATTCAAAGATCTCGAAGTCCCACCCACTAAACCCACTATGAAGAATAGAACACTTCAAGTGTTAGGTCTAGCTGATATTGAGATTGATGAGCCCAGCAAGACTTACATCGATCTTTGGCCTATACAAATGTCCACCGAGATCGCGACTGCTGGTGACGAGCCTAGCCGCAAGAACGTGTTGACCACAAACTTTGATACCTACACGCTCATTCTCCAACTCGGCTGCATTCTGCATACGGTCCCATCGTGGAAGCGAGTATACAAGCTAAGAGTTTGTGTGTTTGTAGAGTACGAAACGGATGTTGCGGAAGAACGTGAACGCGTCACTACCTTGTTGCGGAACCTTCGAATTCAAGCTGAGGTATGATGAACTCTCCATTTCCCGCAGTACGAAGGACCGCTCCAATGCTCCTAACACATTGCTGCACTACATCAGTTTGATTGTGATCTTTACCCTGTACTAACGCAAGCGTTCGAATTTCGAAGTGTTATGCGTGCATCAGGAACTAGGATTGCTGAGGTGCATGCGTCGAAATTATAAGCTCCATTGTACATGGTATCTTGTGCTAACTGTAAACTCTAGGTGCTGGTGTTCTGGCTCGCAAGCGGGGATCTGAGTATGTACGAGATCATCATCAACGGCAGAGACGACGATGAAAATGATCAGACTGCTCGGGACATTGACTATTCACTGGAAGACGAGCGTTGGTGGCAGGACATCAAGCGGCTCCGGCGACCCAATGATATGAGCAACAGCCAAGAGATAGCCCGTACGGTAGACATTCTCGAAGCCGTCACAAGCTGGCCAATAGCATCCTTCCAGCATGGAAGACGTGAATCAAAACCAAAGCGATTTGCCGCGCTGCAGAAGATGCTTCGAAGAGCTAAGAGACGAGCCCCTACGACCGATGTGGAAGACGCCGGTTCGACGACAGCGATGCGCGGCCAGCGTATGTCAGGTGATTATCCTGATGGGAGTGGGAGCGATACAACACGATCGTCCATTAGCGAGAATGATGGGGACGCTGACGATGATGCCGATGACGAAGCTATGGTCTCTGAAAGTGAAGCGGCCGTCAGTGGTAGCAACTTTGACGAGTACCTCCTCGACGCATCAAGTGATGACGGTAGCTACAACGATGGTTCGAGAATCTCACCACGACGGTCCAAGACTGCGACGGGGACATCTGTTTTTTTCTCAAAAAAACACGACCTAAGAAAAGCGATATGGAAAGGTTCTCCTCAGGGCAGCTCGCTTCAGGACGATCGACCGACATCGCGCTCCGTGACACCACTGCGACCGCATCCTGGTGCCGCTGCTTCCGACACAGCTATTCTTACGAAATCATCCAGGAAATCGCGAAGTGTTGCCAGCTCAGTCTCGCAGCTGTCCACTGTCTCACAGGCAGGATCCTCTATCAAGCCACGGTCGATGCAACACGGGTCCCTACCCAAGTTCACATCTAATCCCACGCCACGAGCAGCCGTCGCTTCAGAAGAGGTCTCTGGACCTTCTATCATGTTCGTCGACACACCTTCCCCAGTCACAGCAGCAAAAAACCTCGATCCCTTCACCGCCGTCTCGCCGTCTCCCAATCCTACGGCAGACAACAGTCCCCAATCCTCCGCCCCCAAACTTTCCCCTGCGAACCCAGCAGCCGGCTTCCCCGCCCAACAAGCCATCCCCCTCTCCTTCAACGATCTCCCCTGTCGCGCACAACACCTCATTCTCAACGAATTACTGCGTCAGCAGTCTGACGATACGGCGGTGGTGTTTACAACGCTGCCGAGTCCGATGGAGGGGACGTGTGAGAGCGATACGGAGAGTGTAAAGTATATTAGTGACTTGGAGGTCTTGTGTCAGGGATTGCCACCGGTGTTGTTGGTGCATAGTAACTCTATGACTGTTACTATGAATTTGTGAAGGAGGATGGGGTAGGATTGGATCAGATGCGTTTGTATAATTCTATGCAACGCCTGTATCTTAGCTACCTTGGATTAGTATGAATATTTGTACAGCCTCAATTATGTCTGACTATTCCAGTTGACCAAGAATCACGCATCGCTCGAAGTCTAATCTACTCGCTATCATCCGCACTACTGTCTGCCACATCCTTCTCATTACCGTCCTCCTCTTGCTCCTCGTCCGGCTTGCCGGTCATTGCAAACGCCTTCAAACACGTTATACGCGTACCCGTCGAATATGAACCAAGCAAATTGCCGACCTGTAGAGCAGTGAAGCCCTTGGCTTTACCCGCATCAGCATCATCCTCGAGATCCTTTTCATCCAAAGCCCAGAAGCGCACTGTGCCATCACTGCTACCAGCAACAACAATATAGCTATCTGCAGGTGTGGAGATGATTTCGAAGTCCTTGACACGACCGCTCATGCCTGCAGCTGGGCCTCCAATCTGAGCGACCAGTCTACTAGACGGGATATCGTCTTTGCTCTTCTCTGCTGTTGCGTCGTCATTCGTCGTCGTCGTGTTCGTGTCGTAGAGCAGTATTCTGCCATCTTCAGTCGACACCAACAGCATGGCTGGATGCGATTTCGACGAAAGATAGTGCATCTGGTGAATTTTTGTGCGGGGCATGGGCACAATCTTGCCCTTTGGCTTTGAATCAATGTTGAACACCACGACGCCACGTTCAAACCCCACGGCGAATTCCTCGCCTTCGTGATCCCAAATCACTCTTCTGCCCTCGCCCGAACCAAAGCGTCCCTCGCCAACAGCGGTGAGGATGTCACGACCAAAGTTGAGCACGCCAGCTTTCTTGCCGGTTACGAGGTTCCAAAGTCTCATGCATTTCTCTCCCTTGCCGACGCTGACCATGAGTTTCATGCTGGGGTGGACTGCGAAGTCGTTGATGCCTGCTGGTACTTCGCCGGGCCCAGCTGTGTCTCCGCTTGGACGTCCCTGTGGCTTCGGTATTGGCGCCTTGATTGTGGACAGTGCTGTCCAGTCGCGGGTCCGGGTAATGGCTATTGTACTGTCTTCTGCTGAGCTGAGGAGCTTACTGCGAGTGGGAAAGTAGAGAGCTGTAATGTTTGATGCGTGATGCAGTAATGAGCCGAGTTCCTTGTTCTTGGGGTTCTCGGTGATGGATCCGCCATGGAGGGAGGGTAGCTTGGGGTTGTTTTTGGAGACTACTGGGGGTGCGGTGGAGATGGAGTAGAGGTTGATGCGCTCATCTGTGCTGCCTGTTGCGAGGGTGACTTTGGAGGTCTCATCTGAGAGTGGGGAGATGGCCAGACAGCGGATGGAAGAAGCGTGTGCGTTGAAGAGAAATGTGTCTGTGAAGTCGACCTTGGGCTTATCGGCCGCAGGCATGGAGGCGTTGTCGGCGGATCCTGTGAGGGCACCCTGGGGAATGGCAGCTGCAAACCCATGGAGAACTCTCTCGTACGATCCAGTGACGACTTGGATCGTGGTAGTTTCGGGTTGCGCATCCCCAGATTCTGCGACTTGGTCCACTACACGTGCCTTGGTGTCGCTGGTGACGGTGGAGGCCTTGCCCATGAGTGCAGCTTCCTTGCCGGGGCGCATCGCAACGTCTTCTTTCCTGCTCTTTGGCGCCCTGGGCTGGCCTGCCGCCTCCGCCGTGCCCCGCTTTCTCTTCGCCATGGTGAATAAATGGGGAGAGGCTGTTGTTTGCGTTCGTCTTCTCCACGAGGAACTTGAGAGATTCCAGAAACTTTTATTCCTGCGGCACGGCTAGCCGAGTGCGGATAGGACAGAGCTTATCGGCAGGGGTGATGAGCGCGGAGGCCCGCTTGGTTCCATCCCTCACGACGCTCTTGCGCGGACGCCTTCATCGTTGCGAGCGTACCAGACCAAAGTCATCATCAACCACCACGCTCCCACACTGCACAAATCATCAACACGGCGACACTCGTGGATAACGGATGTCGGCCACCGCTCGTCGGTCTTCATATGTCCGTCCACGGTCCGCGTGATGCCATCCTCGCAGAGAAGCGACTTGAACTTGCGTAAGTGCCATCTCGCCGAACATTGCATTTACAGCGTCTCCGGCCCCAGAGGTGGATTCCTTGGGCCGATGCGACACTTTTTAGTCGCTCGCATGTACTTGTTTGCGTGGCGTTGTGCTGATATCACGTAGGGCATGCGTGGGCTCGCGGAAACGCAAGTTGCGGTCCCTCTACAAGATCACCGCTTGCTGCGCGGCTACCCTCGCCGCGGGCCACAAGCCCCAGTTAGACGACTTTGCGCACAACGACGTCGACGTCGACGTCGACGTCAAGGAAGGCCGCTTTCTCGAACAGAATGATATCTCAGCGTAAGACACCTGTGCTTGTTACTAAATCCAACCCCTGCAGCATTTTCAACATCGCGTTGTTGTCGTCGCTTCATTCCACTAACATGGTTGTGTTCACAGCGGGCAGCGCTTCAACGATGCAACTCTGCCACACATCACCCTCGACGACGACCAGCAACCACCTCTACCTGCCAATCTGCCCTTCCAGGTACCGACCAAGTCGCCAGTCTCCAAGTTCCCTGTATCGACACATTCGCCAGTCGTTGGCACGCCTAGCCTCGAGGATCAACTGCGCGCTGCGTCGTCGTCGCCGGCTGTCGCAAACCAGGCCTTGCCTCCAGGACGCGCACCACCTTCGCGGAATGGAACCCCTAACGGCCATCGAGCGAGAGCCTCCTTCCAGAGCGCGTCTTCGGCTGGAGAGGATGAAACTGCAAACGCGACCCAACCTGATACGCGGCACGCACTGCCAGATCAACTTACCCAGGCGCCTGCCGCTCAGGATATGGAGAAACGGGATACCGAATCCGTCAAGCCAGATGTCCTAACGCCGTCCCAGACCGCAGACGCCAACTCTACGTCGTCGTCTCCTGCCGCTACGAACAGCAAACAGAAGCCCCCCCAGGTTGTACACCTGCCACCCCAGGACGTCCAGGAAGCAAGGCTGCAAGATATGGAGCGCAGATTGGAAAAGGTAGCTGAGAAGGAGCGGAAAGAAGACGAACGTGCTGCGCATCCGCATGTGAATGGCGGCGCCGATGTCTCGTCCCCATCATCAACTGTCGGACCCTATTCCCAAGCAACGCCACATGCGGTCCACCACTCTCCAGACACTAGCCCTGACTCGGAGTCCTACAACGACCGTAGCCTGGCGCCGCTTGGCGCAGACGATGTGTTGGATCCAGCAGCACAGCAGGTCAAGGAGGATCATGAGCGTGCATTGCAGAAGCAAATGCAGGAGGCGCACGATCGAGCACGAGCGCGGGAGAACGACTCTCCAACGCCTGAAATCGAGAAGCAGATCGAAGATGAGCAAGCAATACGCTTGGTAAGAGATGGTAAGCTTCATCTTGGTGGTATGGATTCTACGGCGACGCAATCTTTTGCAAAGGATGCTCATGAGGTAGCGCGTTCAGCGACAGCTGCACAAGAGGAGCTAGCTGGATCCAAGAAGACGCACGATCCAGCAGCCGACTCGTTGCTAACACCTACGACTACCGCGCCTGAGCCGTCAAATATGGGTGATCATCACACTGACACGGCAGGATCTGAAGGTGATGCTGCAGCCCTCGACCACCCAACACCGCCTGCCGATGCTGATATTGAGATGAACGACGCGCCTTCGCAAGCACCCGTGGCTGCCTCGCCCCAGCCTCCACCCAAGCCTGAACGTATGACTACGCGTGTATCTTCTGGTGCAATGCGCCAGAAGTCTGTGTCCGAAATCATTGGAGAAAAAACAGCGCCCAAATCCATGCTCACACCTCGCTCCAGCAACCTTTCCGCGTCCATCAGCCCGCGACGGCCGAAGACCGGTGACGACAAGTCCCAAGAAGTCTCCACTGTTGTCTTTGCAAAGAAGACCCCAACCCGGTCTTCAAAAGCTCTACAATCATACAATGAAGACTACGCATCATTACAGGGAGCTTCGGAGGACTCTAGCCGCGACTATCTTGAAGGTCTCTTCAAGTATCAAGCCCACCACCCGCCTAGGTCTGTTCCATTGCAAGAGTTGGTAAGCTCCGCGCGGAAGACTGTTTCTACCGCCGGTACCCTTGCTATGATTCGCGAGCACCAAGACTACAAAATCCTTAAAAGAGTCTATCAGCTGCAAAATGCGAATCGATGGTCTCTACGGCAGCTCCAGAAAGCGGTCGAGCCTGAACGTCCGTTTACGCATCAAGACCAACTACTCTTGGAAATGAAGTGGATGCAGACAGACTTCAGAGAAGAGAGGAAGTGGAAGAAGAGTCTTGCTGCGACATTTGCGCAATGGTGTGCGGAGTATGTCAACAGTACGCCTGTGGAACGAATGTCGCTTAAGATAAACGCCTACATCCCGCAGCCAGCAAGCCGCACCGCCAATGAAGACGAAGACATGCACGATGCGCCTACACCGGATCTTGTCCACACTGGCGCAAATGAGCTGGAATCCGAGTCCTATGCCGATGATGACGAACTTTTGACGCCTCAAAACGCAAATCCTCCAGCCGGCCTGTTTTCATTAGGATTCAATGATGTTGTCATGAAGATTAAACGGACGCCTGCTAGCGACACCATGTTTCGAGAGCTGCCTTTCTATGAACCGATGCTTGAAGGATCTAGCGATACGAATCCGTTCTCGCTCTCAGAACCTCCTATTCTACCTGTGTCCAAATTTGTCACCGGCAAGCTTGTCTCGCAAATTCGCGGTCCACCAAGGAAGCGAAGTCGATATGACTACGACTCTGAGGATGAACCATCGTCGCCACCTAGCCGCTCTGGAACTTCAGCAGAACATTCCATGCCATCAACGCCTGGTCGCAGATTGTTCTGTCGAAATGATCTGCCTCCTGAGATGACGGATGTCGCACTCTTCAACGGCGAGAACAAGCATGTTCGCGACCGGCTGCAGGCTGCTCATCAGTTCAGACCACCTACCGAGTTCAATATGCCCTCCATTGCCTTCTTCGAGAACAGGACTCCTTCACAGTGGTTGTGGGAAGAGGATCAGAAGCTCCGGGCGCTTGTCAAGGAGTTCACTTTCAATTGGTCCCTGGTCTCGCAGCAACTGTCGCTGCCATCGCAGTTCATTTCTGGATCCGGTCGAAGGACGCCATGGGAATGTTTCGAGCGATGGGTCCAGCTCGAAGGTTTACCTGCAGAGATGTCGAAGACACAGTACTTCCGCACATACCAGAGTCGCTTAGAGACAGCCAATAAAACCGTGTATGCACAGTATCAGGCTCAACAGCAGCAACAACAGCAACAGCAGCAGGGTCAGACTCCAGCACAACCACGACGACGCCCCACTACCACACCGATACGTGTGGAGAGGAGAAGAGAGAACCGGCATCTCGCTATCATCGATGGGATGCGCAAGCTCGCCCGGAAGCGAGAATCTGCCGCACATAAACAAGCGGAGTCTCAGAAGGCTGCTGCACTTCGGAAGGCCCACGAGCCAGCAGCACCGAAAAGCAATGTGCACACTCCCCAAGAATTCAGCCGGCTCAAATGGGAACGTGAAGAGAAGATGAAACAAAGGCAAATGCAACAGGAGATGATGGTCAGGGTAAGAACAATTCAGCTCTTAAAAAATCTTCTTCACTAACGGTATCTAGCAACAATTGGCGGCACAGCGTCAAGCTCAAATGCAGGCGCAACCTGGCATGGCTAATGGCATGAACCAGATGCAGCGCAATGGAACACCTGGCAGCAATGCCAATCTTCCGGCACAGATGGCCAACCTTTCCGCTCAACAAGGTCAGAACGGTGCTGGTATGGCAGCACGGTCGCATCAGTCTCAACAGGGGATGCAAGCCAACTTCGCTAACGGCAACATGGGTGGCATGGGTATGGGTACACCTGGTGTCCCGCAAGCGCAGATGCAAGGCAATATGCCGAACGCACAGCGAATGGGACCACCGGATCCTCAGATGCGCATGGCAATGCAGAGAGGCCATCTACAAAATGCTAACCAGCAACAACAACACCAGTTCCAATTACAGCAACAACAGATCAATATGGCCTCCAACCTTGCCCAAGGTATGGGCATCAACAGTATGCCAAACGCAAACATGATGGCACCCGTACCCAATCCGGGTTTCAATGGAAACATGAGCGGAAACATGAACACGTCCCTCAATGGAATGGCCAACAACGCTAGTTCACCACGAATGAGTGGTAATGGGAGCATGCAACAGACGCAGGTCCGACCCTTGTCCAGTGGGCATATGCCTCAGCTACTACAGTATCAAAATCAAGTAAAGGTACAACATCCGGACTGGACCCCCGAACAAGTTCACAAGGTGGCCACCGATCATTTATCCCGGTTCCTTGCTAAGCAACGGACGCAGGCAATGAATGCGGCAGCTGGATCCTCTGGCATCAACCCATCGGTGCAGAATGGAAATCACTCTTACATGCCGCAGCAACAACAACAACAACAACAACAACAACAGACGCAACATGGCGGTATGGCCAACACTTCTCAACCAAATGCGGTACAGAATTACCAACAACAGCTCGTACAACAGCAACGTCTGATGAGCCAGCAACAGCGACAACAAGTCGGCAGCCCAGGAGTAAATGCACGTCCACTAAGCCGGAGCGCAACCCCGCAGAACCCACAGATGCAGCAAAGCCCAGGCATGCAACAAGCCCAAATCAACCGCTCTTGATCCGACCTTCCAATAGGACACGGGCACCTCTGCGAGGCCTGTCCCAAGTCTGGTCAAGTTTTGGCCTTGTATATACTTTAATGTTTTCCCCTTTTAGCGAATCAAAATTTCAGCGTGGAAGGGCTGGCCTGGAGCGTCGATCAGATCTTTCTCTGTGGCTGAAGGGAGTTGACTTCATTGATCGGTCGGTGCTGCCAGGAAGCGACAGAGGAGGTGTTTGGCGTTCAGTGGCGCTCTTGTTGCAACTACTCAGGTAGCTGGTTGGGATGGGAGGTAAGCTTACAATACTTATACGTCGGCTTCTCTTTTCGTGGAGCGACGGAAACGCCCTGTGTGTATTAGATGCAGGTTTATGGAGAGCCTTGGAAGTTTTCTGAATATCACAAATAAAGATAACCCCAGATGGAATATTTTCGCCTCCTCTGAACAAGCTTTGACTATCCACAACCTGAACGCTTTCTTACGTGATGTGTGTACGTCGCAATGCGTTGTCAAATGTGATTAGAAATGCGACACAATCCAGTCGCAGGGTGATTGCATTATGGACGTTCCGCCGGATCGGATGTATACTTGCTTGGAAATTGTTGTTAACATTCGATTCCATCACGCTGCCTTCCTTGTGTCTGAGGTACGCACACGAAACCATGTGCGTATCGAGTGTCATTACCAAAAAGCCGTTTTGAATATAGCAATACGATGTTAACGTCTTTTTGATTGGATTATTTTTTCCTCGGCGAGCAGTGCCCAGCTACCGCCAACGTCTCCCCGTTTTACTGTTTTACATGGTATATTATTCATCGTCCCCCAGTGATGCCTTCGATCTCATGCTACACCAGACTGAACCCATCTTCAAATGCTTTCTATCTTGAGCTAGCCATGTATACTCGCTCGATGCAACCGGATCAATCGGTCGCAATGCTCTAGCGGCAGCATACATCTATTTGCCCTTTGGATTATTGTACTGTTGCTCGTAGAACTTCTTGGGCCAGACAGGCTGTGTGTGTGTGTATGGCGTTAGCTTTGACTGCGCGCACAAGGCCACCCACTCTTTGCCACGTGAAACTCACCTCGCCCTGCTGATCCGAGATATTGCCCTTGAAATGCTCCGAGTCTGGACCTCCCTTGTTCTGACTCTCATACCTACTCTCATTGTCCGTTGTGCTGCCTATAAGACTACGTTAACATTCTCACATGCTTGTAACGGCGACGCGCAAGGGCGAAGAATAGTGCTCGTACCCCGCATGCTGCCGCCGGCTGGTGTGTGTGTTGGGGAACCGCCGCCTGCGGAGAAGCGGTCCTCGATGTTCTGGACGCCTTGGGTCTTGTAGGGGTTGGGGAACCAGTATTGGCGCATGTATAGGTAGTAGCCAAAGCCCACGGCGCCGCCGGCCATGAAGATCTTGGGGACGGAGAGGGGAGACATGGTTGCGGTGGGGTGGGAGAGCGGATCGAATTGTGTGGTGTGGTGTGGTGTGGTGTGGTGGTGTTCGCGTGGGTAAAGAACAGCGGGGGAAGTTGTCTGTTCGCGCTCAATTGGCGTCGGTGTACTGGCTTTTTAGCGAAGTGAGAACGGTCGGTCGTGTCGTCTGCTGTCTACAGGCTGAAATGTGGTGTGAACTTGAGTTGTGCAACAACGTCGATCGTGTGATCTCGAGATATTGAATAGAGAAGCAAAAGGCCAGTAGAGTGGACTAAACTATGACCCGCCCAATGACAGTACGCGGAGAAGCGTCACTCTGTCGTCGCGATGGTCGCGTCATGGCATGGCGATTTAGGCCAAGCTCCCGAGGCAGCTTTGGAGCAGAACAGCGGCCTGGATGCGTCTGGCTACAAAGGGCTAGAGTGCGGCTGCGGCTGCACCGCCACAGGATGCGCTGACGTAAACGGACGTGCGCTGTGGCTGCGGTGTTTTGGTGGTCTCCATCGCCTGGTTGGGGGGAAGTGGACACGCTATCTTTGTTGGCAGTTGTTGACCCCTTGCGCCAACTCGGGGGTATCGTCATTGCTACGGGCAGAGAAGGGACTGGATTGGAACGAGTGTCACTCATTTGCAGACCTTCATGATTGTACGGCAAGAGCATAGCTGGGACGCTGCGATCGCTACGATATTCCACTCACGACCCCAGGATGAGCGGTAGCCTCGATGTGGAGGTGGATATTGATGGGTTCAGTCGAATACTGCCACTGCCATACCGCGTGGCACTCATCATTGTCTTGGGTATGGCTTTTCACGTCTGTGATCCCCGACACAACAGCAGGCTGACTCCACACCACAGGCATCTGGGCTTGGGGCCTCAACCTCCACTACCTCTCCCTAATCAAGATAGACGTCCCAAGTCTGATCAGATACCCCGGGCGGACTTCACCACACCACCCTACACATCACCTTTCCTGCTACCGCATAGCAACCTTTCTCTCGATCCCGCTTGCCTTGTCCCTCCTCCTCTTCTGGACTCTTACCCATGGCAGTCCCAAGGCCATCGCCGGGTGGGAGATACTCCCCAACCTCTACCTCCTCGTCCTCGTAATCGGCTTCGTCGTTCCGCTCCCCTTTGTCTCCCGTGCAGGCCGTTCCCGCACCCTCACAACCCTAAAGCGCATATCCATCGGCGGCATTGCAGAAGCACAAGATGGGAAGTTCGGCGACATACTCCTTGCAGACGCCTTGACAAGTTACGCAAAGGTTCTCGGCGACCTCTTCGTCTCCCTATGCATGTTCTTTTCGTCCTCGCACAGTTCGACCGGCCCGCCCAACCGTAATTGCGGCGGCGCATTCTGGGTGCCGTTCATCATCAGCATACCGTCACTCATACGACTTCGACAGTGCATAACAGAATACTACCGCGTACAAGCGGCAAACAAACGTACGGGCAGCATCGACCGTAGCACAGGCTGGGGCGGCCAACACCTCGCCAACGCCCTGAAATACAGCACCGCGTTCCCCGTCATCATCCTCTCCGCACTGCAACGCTCACCCGATCCAACTACCCTCGGCCTCTCAGAAACAACACTCTTCCGCTTATGGCTCTTCGCTGTGCTCATAAACTCAGGATACTCATTCTACTGGGATGTAGCCAAAGATTGGGACCTGACGCTCTTCTCCAGCGCCCGCGAGCGCGATAGCCCCGAGTACCCGTGGGGACTGCGAAGGCATCGGTGGTTTCACGCGAAAGAGTTTTACTATGCGGCGATAGTGGTGGATGCGCTGTTAAGGTGTACATGGAGTCTGAAACTGAGCGTGCACTTGGATCATTTTAATGATTTGGAAGGCGGCATCTTTACAATGGAGGTGCTAGAGGTGTTAAGGAGGTGGGTGTGGATTTTCTTTAGGGTTGAGTGTGAGTGGGTGAGGACGCATAGGGGGCCAGCGCCGGATGATATATTACTTGGAGATGTGGGGTTGGGAAACAAGTATGATGATAGTGATTAGGTGTATTATCTGGAGGTTCTCAATGCAATCCTAGATACCCTCAGCAAGCTGGTGGCTGAACGTGATCCAAAGAGACCCTATTATATTGGACTATGCATACATGCGCTGAAATCGTAAAAATTATTCACAACCGGTTACATCTAGGATGACATCACATGGAAGACGAAGAAGTTTTGACATGAATGTGCTCGAAAGCTGGAAATCTGGGTATATTGAGCTGTGTCGAGCGTGTTGTACAAGAAGCCTCGAAGCTATCAGTCTACACAAGTCTCGGAAGGATACAGCTATGCTCCTACTCTAAATCCATAACGCCAGATCGTACAACCGATGTCGATCGCCCTTTAAACGCCTTGCAAATGTGTGGCCGCAAAAATTCCGTGAAAACATGCCGCATCGTCTCACTCCAGAGCCGAGAGCCCGCCTAAACACGCAGTCTAGTAGTTGTTTTGCTCGCGCTGCTGGCGCTCTGCCTCGCCTTCGCTGACAATACGCTTGCCGAGCCACTCCTGCTGGAAGCTGTCGTTGAGTTTCTGCAGGTCCTGAACCACATCCCGGCAGCAGCGAATCACAGCGTCCTTGGGAGTGATCGTGCCATCGGTCTGGACGCGGAGCTCGAACGTGGCGAAGAGCGGGTGCGGGACCTTGTAGGCCGCGAACATGACCTGGTCGTACTTGAGGAGGCGCTGCGAGATAAGATTGCCCAGAGTGTGATCTTCCTTGTTGAACGTGAAGATGGCAGTGTTGGGGACGCCTATTTGCGCAGGCAGGTTAGCAGAGGCGCGGAATAGGAGGAAAAGTTTTGCGGGCGCAACTTACGAGTCTCCTCCTTGGTCTCGACCTTTGCCTGGCCATCGTCGAGCAGGAACAGCTCAAACCTATTGGGGATATCAACTTCGGAATCATGCGAGAATCTGCTGAGACCCAGGTTGTGCCCACGTAGGCCGCTATTAGGGAGGCGCCGTATGAGCGACCCCAGGTTGCCAAACAACATGGTGTACCGCGCGGGGGCCTTGGAGATGATGTCGCAGGTAGTTGCTATTCGGTAGGTGTACGCTTACGTCGGCGGTCGTTTGGAGACGCACAGGCACCATTCTATAGTGCTGCGTGCACCGGTTCACGAGCTCGCGCCATGTGATATATCCACCGTGAGGGTGAAAGCGAGGCACCTACCCTTGAATGGGATCATCTCCAAAGCCCCTGGTCGGCATCGTGGGCTGCGCCTGTCGAGGACAACCTGGTGTCTAGTGGAGGTGAGAGTTGAGGAGGTAATACCACGTACCGATCTGGAGCGTTCATTTTGGTGGTGGTTCTTCTCTTTCAAGGGCCTTCCTGCCAGAAGTACAAGGTTGCGACTTCCGTCTTGCGCGAGAAGGCTGATGGTGGTATCGGATGGAGCACGACCGAGGATATGTATAATGGTAGTATGTAAGTTGATATGGCGAAAGTTGAAACCGAGAATACAAGGTGATGCGGTGGAGTGGTCGGAGGGATGTAGAATACAAGTCCGGGAGATCAACGCGCTTGAGGGGCGCTCTTTTGTGCCCGTGCTCACCGCCGTGGCCACATGGCTGCAGGGCCGCTTGGGCCGACTGCGTAATGCCTGCAATGGATATTTGGGCGGCGACCAAGCAACAATATCTTCCTACTATCTTCTATATGAAGCATGACGACAATTTTGAGGTGAAAGTAAGTGCTGGGGTGGTCATTGCTCAATCCAAACGAAGGCTGGGGATCCGAGGCAGGTTGCCATGACTTCAACGATATAAGGTAACCTTGGACCTCCGGCGTAGCTCACCCTCGAATAATCATACGCTATGCAACTAAACCAGTGAACGGCAAGCTCCTATTCTTCTGCTATCAAGCATGGCTACCACTATATGACTATCTTCCAATGAATACATCACCAGAAACCGGGGACGCTTACCCTTAGCCGCCCATGACGCCGTTCACTCCGTCCGAAAGTCCAGCAAGTCCATTTCTACATGACCAAAATATGCCAGCAGCAACTGAATCAAACCGATCGTTCAAGACTCGACCTTGACCACGAACTCGGCCCTCTTGACGTAGAGGACTTCTTCCAAGACCGTCGAATCCACAAATTTCGTAGTATAGAGAGATAGGCAGTCGTGTTTGTCGAAGCCCCAACCAATCTCGCCATGTCTGACCGAATGCCAATGTACAAACTTCGGGTTTGCTATCAGATCCTCATGTTCGGGGGGATCGAGTTCAACGAAATTGTCTGGCTTCAGGATCTTCTTGAATTTGACCAGGGCCATCACCAGCAATTGTTTGTTCGCAAAGTGGACATCTGCTGAATGCTCCTTGCACGACAGAGTCTCGAACGCATCACAAGACCCTTTAAAGCCTTGAGCATCAATGATGCTATGGGGCTCCCCGATCGCACTTGCAGCGTTCGCCTCAACCTTTGTTGCCAATGTGCGAAGGCTGATCTGAATGCCAGTCACCAGCTTTTTGCGGAGCTTCTCTGGAAATATGTTGAACTTGGGAGACAGTCTAAGAGACACCAGCAAATCATAGTCCGGTTCATCAGGGATGGTGATGACTGGCGTTGGCTGCTCAGACGGCCCTGGGGTGGGCTGCTGCGTCGCAGGTCTCTTCTGAACGGGATTCGTAGCTGGCTGTTCGGCTGCTCGCTTTCTCGGAGGCATTCTGTCTGTATCAGGCTAGTCACGTACCCTGTGGTGTATGATGAAAGACCGACAGGACAGGTTTTGCAGCGGATGATGTGAGTCGAAGCTGGCGTGTCGAAGTTTGAAGAGCGCAAGTTGAAGCAAGTGTAAGTGAGGCGCTGCACAGAATCAGGCGTCAAGTAGCAAAGGAGATGACAAATCTGAAAGCTATTGTGCTGTCAAAGGGTTGGTTTGCGTCGCGATAAGTAGACTCTGTATGCTATCTCGCTTCGCCATAGCTGCATTCTCTTCATCCTTTTCTGCCTTCACCTTGAACACCCTCTGCAGAATCTCACCTGAGACGCTCTTTGGGGTCTCGGATCTTAATGGTACGCGCTCAGTATCATTGTCCCATATACGTCTGCTGTATTACTCTAAAATATATGTAAATTTACTGGTTGTACTATAGTATCGATTACGAGCATAGCGGATGTGCAGGTGGATATTATAGCAAATCGTTGAGTTGCTCCGTGCTATGCGCAGTCCTTTACAATGTACATACTTAAGCTATACTGCAATCTCTATCAAGTACGGCTGCAAGCTTTCGAGGACATCACAGTAACATCAAGATTTAGTATTGGTAGAATTTCGAATTGAAGCAAATCTGTTACACCAATCATCCGTACAAACCAAGTTTCTCACAACAGTTTTGCAGTAAAATTATGGTCTGTTCTGTGGTGACGTTTGAACAATGGAACATCATAAATAGTCGTTACAGCATCGGTCGAGAGACTTTCTACATGAATGGCGTCAAGATCGGTATGTCAGATAGGTGGACTGAAAACATCGTTAGACGGAGTGTGAAGTGGACCGGAGGCGTGGCTGGCTGATCGACAGCCTTGATCATCGTTGCCGCCCATTCTCAAGCGCCCTCCTCTCCTCGTTCTTGGTCTTCATCCCCAAGTAGGTGAATTATTTGGGTGGTACACGATGTTTGTGTAGCTGTTTGGATATTCGAAAGATCATATGAGAACTCTGAGCCTGTCTCGTGTTTGTATATCGTTGGGACGGGGAAAAGGAGAAGATCATGTCTTTCGATTCTTTGTCATGGCAGTCTGGGCAGTCTAATTCTATAGCTTTGCTTTAGCAGCGCCTTCTTCTTCCTCTTGCGCCTTGACCTTGAGCACCCTCCGCAGGATCTTGCCTGATACGCTCTTCGGAATCTCGTCTACAAATCTCAACCCGCCTCGGAGCTTCTTGTGGTTGGCAACCTTCTTATCCAACCACTCGACAATTTCTTGCGCCTCCTTCTCGGTCTTTCCCAGACCACTTCTGGGCACCACATATGCTCGTGGGAGTTCACTTGCGTGGTCTTTGCTGTACACGCCTATGACGCCAACGTCTTCGACATCCGGGTGCGAGACAAGCATGCCTTCCAGTTCCGCGGGTGCGACCTGAAACCCCTTGTACTTGATGAGTTCCTTGACGCGGTCCGTGATGTAAAAGTTGCCGTTCTTATCTTGGTAGCCGACATCCCCTGTTTTGAAGTATCCATCGGCTGTGAGAGCATGGGCCGTACCTTCGGGATTATTCAAGTAGCCCTTGAAGATGTTAGGACCCTTGATCCATAGTTCTCCCACCTCCCCTACTGGCATCTCCTTCTCATCCGCGGACATGTATTTAGCTGTCTGATATGACAACAGAGGTCCTACGGAGCCGATGGTTTTGTCCCAGTCTTCCCATGGCTGACTGTGCGTAGTAGGACTGGTTTCCGAAAGGCCGTACCCTTGTTTCACGGGAATGTTCAGCCTCTTGTGTACTGCCTCGACGAGTTCTCTGGTTAGGGGAGCGGCTCCAGAATTCAGCATGCGAATCGAACTGAGATCGTACTTCTCCACAGCCGGGTGTTTACTCAGCAATAGCACGATAGGTGGCACAACGTAAGCAAATGTGATCTTCTTCTCTTGAATGAAGCGACAGAAGTCCTCGAGGTCAAACTTGGGCATGACAACAAGCTGAAGGCCGGAGAAGATGCTTTGGTGGATTAAGCATGTGAGACCTAAAAATGTCAGTTTGGTGCTCTGTGCGTACACACGCTATGCCAACAGTGTCCTCTGCACTACTACAACTCGGACGTAGTCTTTACAGCGCAATAGCGCAGGTTAACAATGACGAGAGAACACAGTAGTATGCTCTATAGTCTACTAAGAGCCCCTCATGCATGCAGGTGTGTTGAATCCAAGAACATAAGTGATCGACGTACCATAGATATGGAAGAATGGTAGGAAAGCAAGGAGTTTATCTCCCTCGCCACTTGGACCACCTGTGGGCTTCAAGTTGACCCCTTCCGCAGAATGGGTCATTAGGACGTTTGCAACAATGTTCCTATGTGTGAGCATGACTCCCTTTGGTTTTCCTGTGGTACCACTGGAGTAGGGGATAAATGCAAGGTCCTCCGCCGGGTTTGAAGCCTTTGTTCTCTTGTACCTGGATGATCCAGCCGTGTTGACGATACTGGTAAAGTGCTTGACTTTGTATGTCGAATCTTTCTGATCTCCCATCACAATGACTTTATCGAGTGGGATTCCAACCTTCTGTGCTGCCTCCTGTGCACTCTTGATGAAAGGTAGCTGCGTGACAATAGCTCTAGCACCACAATCCTTCAGTTGAAATGCGAGCTCTTCCACTGTGTAATTTGGGTTGGCCGGAGATAGAACGCCTCCAGCCCAGTGACATCCCCAGGTTATTGCCGGCGTGTCAATGCAATTCGGCGTGTAGAGCGCGAGGACATCACCTTTCTGCCAGTCCCAGAGAGCCTTTAGGCCTTTTCCAAATTGAATTGCGGCATCTTTCACTTGACTGTAGGTGTATGATCGATTGGTGTATGGATCCAGGTAGATGACTACAAAAATCTGTAAGCTTGTAATCGCTATTGTTCAGTGGTTGGATATAGTACCTTTGTCATCTGCAAATGGCTTGTCTTTTCTCTCAAAGAGAAACGCCCACTAGGTCAAGATCAGCAACGCTATATGTCGACTTGCAAACGCATACTAACCAGGTCTACATCTGGGATGGGCGGGCTAGGAAACATTGATTCTGAAGGCATGATGGAAATTCGAGCTTGTGATAACGAGTCGAGGCTTCTTGTCAGTTCGAAAGGTGCAGAGAGAGTAGAAACGAAGAATGATAAGGGTGGATCTGAACGCGTTACCAGCCGCCCTGATTCGCTCCGAGGCCAGCAGCCTTCGCTCGGCCGGCAACAGTGGCGAGGTTGGCTGGGGACCCCACACTTTCTGTAGTCGCCGAGGCTCTTTCCTCTCTTACTCTAGCGTTGATTACTCATATACTTCCCGAGGTTGACATTCGTCACGTTTATAAGTTGTCTAGGGACATCACGCAGCTGTGCATTATTGTACATGATCGTTACAAATTGAAGCGTTTGAACTACTCACCATGTCGGGTTGGGCACAAGCTACCGCAGTAGAGAAGGTTTCGGCAAACACATACTCCTGCACCCTCGCTGGCGATTGGTGCATAGGAAGTGGTAGGTTGCACATCTTCCTGGAAACTCTAGCTGCATGCATATGCTGACTGTTGAGAAGTCCCTAATGGCGGCTACGTTATAGGATGTATACTTGAAGCTGTCAAAACGCACTTCAGCACCTCTCTGGCGAAGCAAAATCAGCCACATACTATAGCCTTGCACGTTGAGTTCTTACGTAGAACGCAGGTTGGCCTTGCTACCTTCATGATAGACAACGTCAAGCTGGGTCGTCAAACCTCGGTCGTGCACGTCAGTATGGAGCAGGATGGCCAGCAAGAAGTAGTGGCGTATGTGACCAATTCCAACATCGACGATGAGGCAGGCTTCACTTTCGATACCCAATATAAGATGTCGCCTCCTGTTTCGCCCGTGGATCTTGCAAAGTTGGAGCAAGATTCAGATCCAGTCTGGATGCGACAGCACGAAATGCCCTTTGCCAGTTTCAGGAAGGCTACAACGAAAGTCCACTTCCACTTTCCCAGGAAAGGTCATCCGGCACCTACTATAGCGGACGAGTGGCTGTGCTGGTCAGATGGCAGCAATTTCACAAATACTTCTATTGGGTTTGTCGCAGACATGTTCCCGCAGTTGGTCGAGGGATTACAATCCAAGGACAAAGGCCTGCACTGGTATCCCACACTGCTGTTGAATCTGGACGTCAAGAAGTCGCTACCACCCGGGGGAGTGAAGTGGTTGCAGATTAGAGTAGAGGCGAAGAAAATCAAAAACGGAAGGATGGATCTCGAGGTGTTTGTGCACGATGCGCATGGGGAGTTGGTAGCGCTAAGCCAACACGTTAGCCTTGTCGTGAGCGCATCGAGAAACACAGCTGCCAGGAAAAAACCAGATACCAAGATATAGACCATGATTGAGAGACAGATCGTTTTAGAGAGGTCACAGTCTGCCTTGCATCTCCGCTTGCACCTAATCAACTCTCTTCCTAGATGCGTAATGAAGTCTTGCGATTCTTAGGGGTGCCCATCATTGCCGATCCAGCAAGAGATGTATTAATTGCGAACATGATAGCGCAGGCGTCTTGGAGATGTCTTCTGACGTTCACCTTGCCGTCTGAAATTATTTCGATGATGGTGAGGCTGCCCAGGTGTCTTGATGGATTTTCAAAACGCGCACGTGCCTGCTTACACCTAGCCTCTTGGCAGCCGCACCAACGCCCACAGCCGAGCCCAAATTACATCGCTCTTCGAAATCCATCGACCATCGACAACACCACCACCGTCACGATGCCGAAGGAAGTCAAACAGAAGTCTGGCCTCATCGTCGGCCTGAACGCCGGCCACAGTATGTCTCATTCGCCCTCCGCCGTCGATACTTGCGACTCGCTGCGCAGAGGAAAAGTGTGGATGGACGCTAATTCGGTCAATAGAGGTCACCCCAAGGACTCCTGCTCCCAGGATCTCCAGGAGGAAAGGTTTTCTGTCGAAGCGCACTGCCTTCGTCCGTGAGATCACCCGCGAAGTTGCTGGGTACGTTGAATCTGTTCCCGCGAAAGAAGACGCACCAAAGTCTATCTCAACTTTTACGGTTGACCAACTAACACTTTCGCCTACAGCCTTGCCCCCTACGAGAAGCGTGTCATCGAACTTCTCCGTAACTCCAAGGACAAGCGTGCCCGCCGCCTAGCGAAGAAGAGGGTACGTCTACCCCTACCATTACCAACCCGTCCCCAACACCCCTCCCGATCACAACGAACACTCCGGCCATACACTAACGCTTCACAGCTCGGTACCTTCGGTCGCGCAAAGAGAAAGGTTGAGGAGATGACCAACGTCATCGCCGAGTCAAGGCGCGCGGGTCACTAGATGGTTTCATGATGAAAGGCGTATGAAGCATTATGGCGACGACCGAATTTCCGATTCTTCCTGGGCGTTGACTCTTTTCACATGACGGCTCGACACGATTTCGAAACGTCAAACAGCATACCCCAACAAGGATGGCACTCATCGGAGTATGGCAAAGAACATCTTAAGGTTCACGTACCTAGCAGTGTCACTCGAAATCATGAATGTGACGATTGGTTCACGCCAACAAGTCCTGTCTCTTGCAGTACGCAATGGTGAAGTGTGAGCTAACATGGTGATATATTACAGCTACCAGCACGGATGTCAAATTCCAAGTTTGTCCACTTTCCATGGCTTACTTTGGGCCGAGAAGTGCTTAAATTGAAACGCGCCTTGCTTGGTGACGAGACTGCTTCAGCTGTGCTCTCCATTCGTATGGGCATGGCTAGAAGTGGGGGTGCAGACATACACATTTAACAGCAGAACATTCGCTGTTCACATTCTCAATTGACAAATTACTTATCAAGTTTAATTATGTCCTTGACCTGCAACGTGCCTGGTCCATTGAATCGTGAACCGTGCAGGCGCGTCTACTTCTATTCGAACGATTCCCTTATAATGGACTTCAACTGGATCATAACACGCGAGCCTGGCCCTCAATCATCCTGACCAATCTTCTCCAACTTGCCAATCTCTCGCTTCTCCCCAGTCTCGCCTATGAAACGTATCCTGTCTATACGCGTCTTCTCGCTATCACCATCGGCATCAGCAACGAAAATCACCAACGAGTAGACGTTCTGGAACTTGACGAAACGCAGTTCCAGCTTGGCCGTTGCCGTCTCCTTATCCCAATCTGAATCCTTGAGCTCGATAGTCTGCGTCGCTGGAATGTCCTCCGCCTCCTCGAATCCTAGGTTGTGCTGGCGGTTGGTCCAAATGTGAATAGTCTTCGGCCGAACTGGCGCTTCGTCGTCTTCATCGTCTTCCGATACGCATGAGGTGATGTGAATTGTATGGACCTTCAAATTGGCAGTGAAGGGTACATAGAGCATAAGCTGGTTGTCCACATCGCTCTCAATCCAATCCTTGTTCGCCTCTGAGCTTGATGCCGCTGCCTTGCCCTTCTTCAGCGCAGATGGCTGGGATGTCTCAAAGAGCGTCCGAACGCCACCGAAGTCGCTGTCCGCGTTCAGGAGATCCAGTCCTCGAACGTCCACTGAATCTGTGACATCACTGTATCCTCGAGGAAGTGCGGCGCCTCGCCAGCCAGCACCGCCGCTTGAGCTTGCTTCGCCAAACCCGCCGGAGCCGCCAGCATCGTTTTCTGCCTCCGCTGCGAGCTTTTTGATTGCTTCTGAGAGTTGTTGAGGGTTGGAACCGCCGTATTTGTTCACTTGCTTGTTATTTTTGAAGACGATGAAGGTCGGCGTGCTAAGCAATAACCGTCAGCAGTGATCTTTGTATAGTGCTATACAAAGTGGTCGTACTTGGTGATGTTGTAGCTTTGCGCAATCTGGGCCTGCTGCACGGTGCTGACTTTGGCAAAGGTGACCCTGTTCGCTCTTGAGAGCTGGCCGGCTAGCTTTTCGTATACAGGTGCAATGGCGGTGCTCGAGGTGTTATTCTCGTTGTAGACTGCACAACAAACATTAGCATCGACGGTTTGTTTGGTGGATCGGGGTCGCTGTTGCCCTACAATTGATCACAACAATACGTGAATTAGATAGCAGCGTGCTCAGTTGGCCGGGAGACGAGATTTCAACGGTGCCAGACATTTTGGTGGATTTGAAGAGCGCGTCGTGTTGTGGAGTCGGGGCCTTGTACACAAGAGGACCCCGAGTGAGATCCTGGTGGGGGCGGGGATCTGGCGGTGCCGTCACCGACGATCGGTGTTCTGACAGGCAGGCATAGCACGCGGCGAGACGAAGCTTCCAGAACAACAGCACATACTGGATCGCGAGAGGGGAAGCTGTGTGCAGACCTGTTCAGAAACACGACTCAACGCTGGAGAACTCAGGGGCGACATTCCGTACTGGCAAACACAATCACCTTCTCGACATCATCATCAATACGCGCCTTTTCAGTCAGTTGCCGCCAGTTCTATACCCACTGCAGAACATCCTGTTGGTCTGAAGACTGGCTCAACAATCTCTTCAATCCCCTCTCGGAAGCGGTAAGCGCCCCTTTTGGCGTGCACCGTTTGCGACTGTGTGCAAGTTCAGCTCCTAATCGACCTTCATGGCAGGCCCAAACAACCTCCTGCTTAGTTTTCCCGAAGCAAGGCTCCTCCACATCGCCAGCCTTATCCTCTTGGTTGAACGCAGCGACGCGACTCGAAGGGCACACCAGTGGGACTGCTGGTACACGCGGGCTGTTCTGCTTGCAAACGCTCCAGCTGTTCTCCTTCTTGCCCACGGCCTATACAGGGTGTTCTGGACGTGATGTCGCACGTTGTAGTGTTCAACTCGTACGCAAGGACAGTCAAGATCCCAACTACTCCTGTCAAGTACCTGACAGAAGTGCGGGATGAGGCTTGCCAGAAGCTTGGGGTCAACAAGGACCAATATACTCTCAAGTATGATATTTCATCAGCCACCGAATAAAGCGCAGTACTGACTGCACACTTCAGATACAACAACAAGCCAATTTCCCTCTCACAACAAATACGTCTCGCAAATCTCCCTCAGGGGGCCCGGTTAGAGCTTGTACAAGCTTCGCGGTCACCTACAGTCATATCTGTAGCACTCCAGCTGCCTAAATCTCGCCTTACGCAGAAGTTTGCAAGCAATACATCGCTATGGGAGATCCTTCGACACTTTGAGAGTGGTAACGGGGCGAATTACAACTTCACGCAACGCGGAATACCGGAAATGAGCGGAGGAGAATCAGGTGCAGGGAGGCTGAACTACGAGATGCCCGTCATTACGGTCATGCCAGGCCACAGGGAGCAGTCGACCTTTGTCGAGCTACAACAAACACTAAGCCAGCTGGGCTTCGAGAGCGGATCAGCCTTGTTGAAGTTGACTTTCAAGAACAGCGGAACACCTTTAGAAGAAGCCATGACCCAAATAACGCAGTACTTCAAGGAACCGACTACAGCAAGTTCGGAAGGTGTTCATGCGGCGGTAGCTTCGCAGCAAACCTCGATACCGGATCCCGACAGGGTAGCCCCAGAGGCTACGGAAAGGGTTGCGGTTGAGACTGTTCGAAATGATGAGCCAGACCCAGAGCCGATGCAGGTGGACGAAGTGGCGGCTACCGAACCGATATCAGAACCTGAGGTGTCTACTGAGAATCCCACAACGAACAGCATTGAAAACACATCTCCAACTGGAGAATTAGCTGCAGCAACCTCCACAGCGGCTTCTGTGCCACTCGACGCTTCAACCGCATCATCACAATATCCTTTAAAAACTTCGTCACAGCCTCGCAATGTCCAGATTTTCTCTGCATCAACATCATCTACGCCTCAAGCCGCTCGCAACGATTTCAACGAGAGCGATTATCTACCCACTGTCGAGCACGCAAAGTCACACCAAGCTGCATTACTCACTAAACAACGTAACACGCGCTTATTGTCCGACAAGGAGCTCGAAGAGCAAGAAAAGGCTCGACAGGAAAAGATCAACGCAGCAGCAGAGAAAGGCGGTGCGCTTCGAATCCGTATGCCCGATGGTACATTAGTTCAGATGAGCTTTACAAAAGACGATACCGCAGATGCGCTATACGACTTTGTGAAGAACTTCCTCGAGAAGAAGAACGAGCCCTTCAAACTCAACTACACCAGCCCAACAGGTCGCTTAGCTCTCATACCGCAAGACCACAAGCGCTTGATTCAGGATCTGCGATTCTTTAACAACGAGTTGATTACGTTCCAATGGGCAGATGATGCGAGTGCAGAAGCGCGCGCTTCACGGAAGACGCTGTCAGAAGAGTGGCAGGCCAAGGCGCAGACGTTGAAGGTCGAAGAACCTATCGCACCTGAGTCTGTGGCACCAGCGAAGGGGCAGACCGTCGCGGAGGGGAAGAGGAAGGCGGTCATGAGCTCAGAGGAGAAGGAGAGCAAATTGAAGAATTTACTGGGGAAAGGGCTTTTCAAGAAGAAATAGTCGTGCATATGCGTTGTGTGAAGGATACATGTAGCATAGTCATGGCCTGGTGCAGCATTTATTGGGAGTTGGGGAAACCGCGTAGTCGTTCTGTCGGATGATGACGACAGAGTGGAAGATAGCAACCTGTGAACTCATCCCACGAATTGTCTATGAGTGATGTGTGATTGATTAAACTCATGTCTCATTTAATTCCCGCATATTACTGCACATACTTCGTTAGTCGGCGGCTCACATGTGGCCCTGGTGCTAATTGGCCACGAAGAAGTAGCCGTCAGTGATATGTATAACAGCACGCTGTCGTTTCAGGAGTGGTTCACGAGTTCAGACAATTGATACTTTGGCATTAGATCGGTATGAATAGTCGAGATACCGAGAACTCAATGCCTGCTCTGCTCCAGGGTCCAAATGCCGTGTACCTTCCTGACACAGTCACGCCTACTCGACGGCTTACACAAAACCTATCTGCAAACGCCACGTACGAAATCATCCTAAAGCCTGCAACCACTCACTCTAAGTCAGTCTATTTACAAGGATAGCAGGCCCTAGTTCGACACAGCGTACTACCATCGGAGCTTCAATATGAGGTCAGACCGCCCTCCTGGACACGAATGATCGCACAAGACTATGCGCAGTCTTCCAACCCATCTTCTCAGTCATTCGTCCGTCCTCCAACGCCCTTTTCAATAGATCCGCAAAAGTAAGTGAACAACTCTCTACTTTGCCGTCTACGCCCAAACTTGATCCTCCGATCCTCCGCACGACCCTCCGCAACCCCATGTCTTTCGCGTGGCTGCCACTGCAGTGGCGCACCTAAGCTCGCTTCAACCATGAAGCAAGCCCCCCCGATGCCGCCATGGAGCGGGTCGTTCAGTCGTCATTCAATCCGATTGGCACTCCGGGTAGAGGTCTAGAGCCATCCCTGTCCGCGGAAGGAAAATGAGAAGGGCGGAACGCTCAACCAGGATACGTCCCATACGGTAGCGTGACCCTCCGCATATATCACCAAGGATGTCTCAAGATGGGGGCTGTTCTGTTTTGGTTGCGGAGGGTCGTGGCTTTTCGACTCCGTTGTTACGACGCGGTTCAGTGTTTGTTGGTAATACTTTCTGGGCAACCTTCTTTAAAGACTGGCGGGCTTTGTCAATATAGGAATCGATAGTCGGTATCTCTGATCTCCTATAGGACTTACACGTTATCCTTTCGTTGCCAGCGGAGATCGAGAGCTGTCTCTTGGTAAGATGTACTTCTCATTGTCACATGTTTCTATGTACTATGCTTCAGACAAGTGTGCTCTCCCATGTCGGATGATCACAACTTTCAGACAATCACCTTTACTGACTACCAGACCTAGACCACGATCCTCACAATGGCTACACCAGCCTCGTTACAGAATCCAGTGCGGGATACTCGAGACCTTCAAGACGAGAAAGCCAGGGAAGCATACATCCAAGGCCACGATGCAGACGGCATCCCAGAAGACACCTACCCCCAAGACATAGAAAAGGGCGCCCAAAGCAACGCACACTCCACCTACACCGACGAACGCACCCTTTCTGGCGACGACCTCGCTACTCCACCCCCCATCGAAGCCATCGACCCCAACATCATCGACTGGGACGGCCCCTCTGACCCCGCAAACCCCCAAAACTGGACGCAAAAGAAGAAATGGAGCATCATCGGTGCTCTAAGCGCAACCACACTCATCACCCCGCTCGCATCCTCCTTCTTCGCCCCCGGAGTACCACAGGTCCTCACTGCCTTTCACGAAACCTCCAACCTCATGGCGGCCTTCGTTGTATCAGTCTATCTACTCGGTTTCGCCGTGGGCCCCCTAATCATAGCCCCCATGTCTGAACTCTACGGCCGCACGCCACTCTACAACATTTCCAGTTTTCTCTTTGTAATCTTCAACGTTGCCTGCGCCCTCTCCAAATCAATGGGTATGCTCGTCGCCTTCCGCTTCCTCGCCGGCTGCGCAGGCGCCGCCCCCTTAACCCTAGGTGGCGGATCGATCGCCGACATGTTTCCCCCCCAACAACGAGCAGGCGCCATGGCCATCTGGTCCAGTGGCCCCTTGCTCGGTCCAGTCATTGGCCCCATTTGCGGCGGCTTCCTCGTGGAATCGCAATCCTGGCGCTGGGTATTCTGGATCCTGGCTATTGCGGGAGGAATCTGCGGTATCCTTGTCCTCGTCGTATGCCGCGAGACATACCACCCCATTCTCCTAGAGCGCAAAGCCGCTCTCCTGCGCAAAGAAACCGGAAACCCCTCTCTACGCTCAAAACTCGCCAAAGATCTGCCGCCCAAGCAAATCTTCACACAGGCCATTGTTCGCCCGATGAAGATGCTCTTCATGTCGCCTATTGTGGGACTCATGTCACTCTACGTCGCCGTCAACTATGGTATTCTATACCTGTTCTTCACAACAGTCACGTTTGTCTTCGAGGGTCACTACCACTTCTCCTCGGGCGCAGTGGGTCTCGCATACATTGGTGTAGGCGTAGGCATGATGATCGGCATGGTATCCCTAGGCATCACCTCTGACAAAATCATCAAGAAACAACAAGCGCTCGGTGACGTACGACCTGAACACCGTCTCCCGCTTCGCCTCACCATGCCCGGCGCCGTGGGCCTGCCAATCGGCGTGTTTGTCTATGGATGGACCGTGTATTATAAAACCCATTGGATCGTCCCCATTATGTTTACGAGTCTGATTGGACTGGGCAACTTGACAGCCATGATGACGATTCAGACATATCTCGTCGACGCGTTTACAATCCACGCTGCGTCGGCGATTGCGGCGAATACGGTGCTGAGATCGGTGTTTGGGGCGCTTTTGCCGCTTGCGGGACTCAGCATGTACGATGCGTTGGGGTTGGGCTGGGGGAACTCGTTGTTGGGGTTTATTTCGTTGGCGTTTATTCCTGTGCCCGTGCTTTTCAAGTACTATGGTGAGAGGATCAGGACGAATCCGAGGTTTCAGGTGCAGTTGTAGCATTGCGGGGAGCTCTGTAGGGTTTGTGTTGCGGCATTTTAGCGATGGATGTGCGTGTTTTTTTTTTGGTTGTTGGTTTTTGCATGGCTTGGCGTTTTGATGTTGGTAGTCTACCGGTAGAGATGGGATCTACATTGCGAGTAGACTGCGTGTAGAGAGACATGGACGATCGGACTGATCATACTAATCGTTTATAGTATGGGCACCTCTCCGTCTGTTCTCGTGAGTTACTCTATCCAATCATCTTGGCAATTAGCCTCCTGATCTAGACGGATTCAAGCCCTGCTCGATGACTCTCCATGTAGTGGTTCAAGTAGGTATGTAAGTGGATTTTCGCGTTCGTGGCTGGACGCTTAGCAAACCGTCATGGGTGTCAAATTGTACCATGTCGAGTACGGATCAGCACAGTCCGACACATTTCAAGGCTGCGACGATTAGACAGGAAATGTATTGACCTACTCGTGTGATTGTAATCGTCTACTGGGTATTAACTATGCGCCGGACCTGACGCCATGATCCTAGTCTTCCCCTCTCTATCCATTCGTTCAGAGATTCAGTGTCTAGTGCTTCTTCTCGATAAGGTCGGGTATGTCCTCCGGCTTATTCTTGCCCTCCAAGATATTGTACACCGCAGTGAACAGCGGGAAGTCATTCTCCATGCCCTGCGCCTTCAAGAACTCGTTGACTTCGTACGCGGTACTGGTGCCCTGCAACTTCTGGCCATTAAGCTCCGACTGTTCAATCTCATAAATAGTCTTGCCACGTGCAATGGCCATCTTTGCACAGCGGAAGTTGCGGCCACCCATGCATGATGTAACAACGTCTGCAACACCACAGCTCTCCTCAGTAAAGGTGCTGGTGCGAGCACTCTCACCAAAGAAGGCCTTGCCAAACTTGACCATCTCCAAGATACCGACACGCATGACAGCTGCCTTGGCGTTGTCACCCCAGCCTAGTCCATCTACAAAACCAGCAGCCAACGCAATGATGTTCTTCAAAGCACCACCTAGTGAGACACCCGCAACATCGTTGACCAGATGTACGTGAAAGTATGGGCGATGAAAGAGCTTGCGGACGTTCTCGTGCGAAAGGGCTGGGTATTCGGTTGGGAGAGGTGTGAGGTGTGCCGATCGTGGGCCTGGGTTGGCCTTGCTAGGGTTAATAAGGTCGACCTGCGAAGCATTTGGTGATCCGCTGGGAGTTGGGTTACGCGAGTCCATCGGCGGAGGGTCGTATGCCACAGTGGTCTCCGAGTACTTTTCTTGAGCGATCTCGGAAGCAATGTTCGCGCCTGACAAGGCACCGCAATAAATATTGAGAGTCATGCCAATTGTCTCCGACATCAACCGGATGCCCTTCTCGCTGACATCCACTCCCTTTGTACAGCAAATAGCTCGCGCATATGGGAGGATCTTGCCCACTAGTTGCTGGCTGGATCGAGCGATGAATTGATGTGGGAGGACGAAGATGAGTATCGTGGAGTTCTTGCACGAGTCGGGCAGGTCTGGGTTGGCGACCACATTCGATGGGAGTGTAATGTTCGGTAGGTATTTGACATTCTCATGTACTGTGTTGATAAGCTCGGACAGCTTTTGGGGCGTGTCTGTGCCGTTGTAGTGTTTCGACTCCTTGGGAATTGAAACCTCCTCCTCGTAAACCCACATTTGTACAGTCTCTTCAAACAGACTTGGGTTCTCCTTGACGTTCTCCGCGACAAGCTTGGCCATGGTGGTGCCCCTGCATCTGTTAGCCTGTATGCACTATTGTTCTCGATGCGTTTCCACACAACACCGATACCAGTGTCTACTTGGAAGCGCATAGCCCACGGAGTGAGGTATGGGAACTCACCAATTGCCGGAGCCGACCACGGTCACCTTGTGCTTGCGCCCAGCACTGAGAGTCGCCATTTTTCTTGCTGTGTGATTTCGGATTTGAAAGGTTTGGTTGTATGTGTTGAGAAGAGCCGAACGGCGCAGAAGAGGTGGGGTTTGGCGGTGACTAGCTCTGACGTAGCAAGTCTGTAAGAAAGGAGCGCCGAGTAGCGATTTGGTGAGTCTGGAGAACGCCAGCTTATGTATCCTTGCACTTTGCGTCTCTGCTTCACTGTCAAAAATCTGCGGTAGTAGCACCGCGGCCCAAGAATGCACACACCAACGCACCTGTCTGCGAGCGAAGGCCTCGGCTTCTTGTGATGCGGTGTCGCCGAGCGTCTTCCACGGCCAAGTCGGAGGATCGGAGTAACAGAGAATACGGGCTTACTTACATTGAGGGGGAGAGAGGCCTTGATAGAGTCGTAAAGATGTCTTGCAGGGTCGTCTGTTGGATGTAGTCTTCTCCACGCCTTTCTCGAAAATATGCGAGGATGCGTTCATCAGGCAAGGGTCACCATCATGCTTATCGATTATGCACCCTAACAGCCGACCTGCACAATCCTTGGTCCGCGGATCAGCGCTGCAGCATGCATTGGCCAATAGACCAGCGGTGAGCCCAGAGCTTTCCTGGGCGACATCTGGGGTACCAAGATAGGGACGCGAGTGACATCTTGACAGCTTGACGACATGGAACTAGGAGATTTGGTCGCTGTGCATTGACAACACAAAGCACTCACCCACGCAGGCCATACATAGTCTGCCTCGGCTGCTCCACGTACAGCGTAAACAAGGTTGGGAACACGGGGCCCCGCAGCCGGATAGCTGCATGTGATTATCTAGTCAGCGTGGTACTTGGGCACGGTTTGGAGGAAGAAGAGCACACGAAGTAGGAAGATTTGGTGATAATATTGGGTATTGCAAGTCATGTATTCATCGTAACATCGCATTAAGTCTCCATCTCGTTCTCCCATTCCCCATCTGCGCAGGAATAGAACGGTCGAGGCATGCATTAAGGCGACACCAATGCTAAAGAAACGCCGAAGAGACCAAGCAATCTTCAAAGGTATGCCATGCCGCGATGCTAATATCCGTGACGCACGTCTATCCATCTTGCCGTCCAACAGGGACCGGCCCGCTGCTCACTCCAGAGATACCATCATCCGCTTACAAGACCAAGCCGAACATGGCAAGAAGACCGCCGGCAAGAGCAGGTGTTCCGTAGACAGCGAGGTTGGCGGCAGCACCGGCAGCAGTGGTGGTAGCCGCAGCGGCACCAGTGCCACTTGCTGATCCTGTGGGGCTACCGGTTGAGGTTCGGCTGGCGGACGCAGATGCTGAAGATGAGGAGCGGCCACCGCTGCCACCTGAGCTGGCTCCGTCGGTGGTCGCATTACCGCACTCGGCCTTGCGCGTCGATTCACAGGCGCGCTGAGCCTGGGCGTCGGTCCCACTGGCACTGATACAGGCGTCATACCAGAAGTTCTGGCACATGAGACCGGCGACGGACTGCTGGTAGTCTGCGAGACTTGAGGTGATGTCAGTGCCGTTGGCACACTTGCAGCTGTTCTCGAGGGTTGTCTGGGGATGGTCAGCACAGGTCACGAAGATGAGGACAAGCTCGTTGACTTACGTCGTCGCACTCGTTGCCGTTGCTAGCGATGTCGCCGAGGCCACCGCAGAGCTCCACGCAGGTGTTTTGGTTGGCGTTACACATGGTGGAGCGGTCCTCCGCGGGGATCTGCGTGGCAGGGAGGGTGCAGCAGGGGATGGGCGTGTTGGAGTTGTTCTGCGCAGCGGCGAAGCCGGCAAAGGCCGAAGCGGCGACGATGATGGTGGAGTAGAGCATGGTTGGTGGAGTAGAGTATCAATGCCTGTGGAGGTGGAAAGTGGTCAGCGGGAGATCGGCGGCGTGTTTGTGGACACTGGAAGCTGCGGGTGGCGTGGCGTGGAGCAGCCATTGCGGCGGCCGCGTGCGCTTTACATGTAGGCGCAGGCGGGGGCGGCGAGGGCGGGACAGGGCAGGGCAGACTTACAGCGTGATTTGATGCTGGGTGTTTGGTGGAGCGGTGGAAGAGGCGGGTGGTTGCTGGGGAGGGCAAGATATATGGTTTCCTGCACGGCCGCTAGCACAACAACGCCAACCGCGCCTTCCCCCAATCAAGCTAATGCAGTGGTCGATGTCGAGATACGCTCAGACACGGCGGAAAGTAAAAGTGCCAGGGCCGTTGCTACCTACATAATACATGGTACATAGTCTAGTACGCGCTCTGGGGCCGACGGAAATGAGTAATCTGCGCGCCCACGGTCCCGTTCACGCTGCTCCTCGCTGCCTGTCTCGTGCAGTCGTGCCGTCGTGGTGCCTTGCTTGATCGCCCTCGAGGCCGCGGCCATGGGCAGTTGCGCCGAATAGTTTCAGCAGAAACCGTCTCCAAACCCGCCACGCATCGGACGCTCGGGAAAGCAGCACCCCACACCGCGCAGCAACGACGCCTGCAGCCGGCCTGCGTCGTGCCGCTAGCCGGCCTGCGCCTTTCCAAGGTCCGCCATGGATGCGATGGATGGCTGGAGTGCGGGTGGTTGGCTGCAGCATTCCGACCGCGGCAGCTCAGTCACGTCGCGCACGCGCCAATGCCAGAGCCAAAGCCAAATGCCACGGCAGGAACACCATCTGGATTCTGGCTGTCCAAGGCTGTGGAAAAGGATGCGGTCGACGGGCGCATCCTGCCAGGTCAAGTACACAGTAAGTACATACCACAGTATTCCCATGGCTGGCCACCGGGGCCCCCCAGCCACTGGCAGCCCACGACGCCCTGCAAGCGCCCCCGATGCAGGCAAGCGTGCAACGGGCCGAGCTCCATGTTCCTGTTGCTGCGTCACAGTCGGGCGAGCATCGTCCACCGACTGGCCTTGGGTCGTTCCAGCTTGAGGGCGTGACACGCATCAAACAGCGCTCGGCCATGGACGCTGGCCGCCATTCGACACCGCTGGAAACATCGGAGCCTCCCGAGTCGCTTGAGCATCACTTGCCGTCTTCTGAGCTGATTGCTGCCAGAGGCATCAGGCCTGCATAAATGCTGCGGCTCCACCAGACAAGCGCATATGCTCCAAGCTCAACACCGGCTTTTAGCCTGCCCAAGTCCACCTAAAAGACTCTGTTCATCGTGCCATGCAGGAATCCGGCTGCCATGGTCGCCACCCTGTGCCGCGCAAGCTGGCCGCACTATGGTATGCAGTTTTTTTTTCATTCACAACTTGCACACCAAGGCCCGACGGCTCACGGTATCATATGCGTTGAGATAAGCTTGCGTCTGGAGATACATGCGTTCCACTGGAGAGGCGCTGGTCCCCTGTACCCTAGAGATCTCGTGGCTGGTAACATGCCACAGGCCGGGTACGGGACATGGCTACACTCAATAGCTGCCTTGGGAAGATTTGTGTCTTCCGAGTCTGGTGGACCTGCCATCTGTAGTCGAGTAGCGTTCCACTTGTTGTAGCCGACCTTAACGACCATCCCACAGCATGTCTCATCATGTTCGGAGTAACATCCGCCGGAGGGGTTGGTCAATGCAGAAAACTTACCTAGGTATCCAAGTATCGAGCCCTCATGATCCTGGCACTGCCACAACCAAGATACGCGTCGGCTTGTATTCGCTTCCCCGCAGTGCGCACCCAGGCGGTGGCTGGCGCGTGCTGCAGAAGCTGCGAATGCAACGGCAACAGATGCGCCATCGTCAGCAGATTACGTGGACAATGGCAGACTGGCGCATGTCTATCACGTTGCAGACGGCCTTCTGCCGCTTTTGACCATCTTGAGCATTTCGTGATTCCAAGATTCGGGCAGTGCGGTGCACAGAACAGAGTACAGGCACAGGCTACATGCATCTCGTCGTCGAATGTCTGCACCTTCTGCGGCGGTATTCGTCGGTCTCGTGTTCCTGTGAGACTGGGTGATTCCTATTGGAGAGGCTCACTGCCCGTGTCAGACTGAGCCACTCCTCCAAACGCGTGGTCTGTGCATGACCCTTGTTGCAACCAGCACGACGTTCTTTCGCATCATCATCAGCAATGTTTCATTACACGTCCGAAAACTATGTGACCCCGATATCGTTTCTGCTGTCAAGATGAGCATGGCAGTGCAACTGACGCTATGTTGCCGTGTGCAACTGCTAGTTGCATGATCAATGTGCAGGCTGTACGGTCCCGATGATGTCACGACTTAGTCCTGTACCTTGCATCTACTTCGCATGGTCACGAACAACATGTGCTACACAGCTAATAACTTTACAAGCTGACTGGACAACACATGAGTCACCGTCGATCGACGACGTATAGACCGAGGCGGGGTTACAAGATGCAAAACAACTACTTCGTCTGTACGCTTGGTCAGGCTGCGGCCCTCAACAGCGAACCCAAGCCGTACCGTACAGTCAGCGACTTCGTCTGCCAACAGGCGCAGTATCATCCACGACTTCCAGCTGTAGGATTTCCCGTTCCCAATCCTGGTTCCAAGGATTGGAGTTACAAGGTCCTTACCTTTGCGAATGTCGACCAAGGAACCAATGCCTTTGCGCTGAGACTCTCGGAAGTTCTGGGCACGCCCAAGAAGCCCGAGACGATAGCTTTGCTGTGTCATAGCTCTCCTGAGTTCCTCTTCACATGGCTGGGCCTAATGAGGTTGGGACATTCGGTTCTCCTAATAGCACCACAATGCCAACCAGCTGCAATTCTGCATCTTTGCACGTCCTGCAAGGTGTCCGTACTCTTCTACGACACTGCTCATACGGAAAGAGCGCAACAGACAGGGAAGTATGCGCAAGAGCATGGAGAAGCCAGCTTGGAACCTCGACTTCTTCCATTAGGCGAGAGCGAGAACATTTTTGAAGTGATTCAAGAAGCTGTTGAGCGTAACATCGAGCCACCGCATGTTGACGAGGCTGCTACTGCATATCTACACCATACCTCAGGGACTTCTTCCGGATTACCAAAGCCAATACCGCAGTCTCATGCAGGAGCGATAGGCGTTCTTCCAACTCTGCCCAAGATACCGGCCACAGCATCGTTCACCACCACGCCCCTATATCATGGCGGTATTGCGGATCTCTTCAGGTGCTGGACTAGCAACGCTATGATCTGGTTGTTTCCAAGCAAAGATGTCCCCATCACAGCTCGCAACATCTGCATGTGCCTGAAAGTTGCGGGTGTATACTCTGGCACAGAAGGGCTTCCCGAGGTCAAGTACTTCTCGTCAGTACCATACATCCTTCAGATGATGGACGCAGATGACACTGGTCTGAAACTGCTTCAACGCATGGACATCGTTGGTGTCGGAGGCGCAGCATTGCCAGCAGAGGTCGGTGATCGCCTTGTGCAGAAAGGCGTCAATCTTATCTCAAGATTCGGCAGTGCAGAGTGCGGGTTTCTACTGTCGTCGTATCGAGATTTCTCCCAGGATGGCGACTGGCAGTATTTGCGAAACTACAACCCAGCCAAGCTGCTAGAGTTTGAGCCACGAGATGATGGCTTAGCAGAACTTGTCATCAAGCCAGGCTGGCCGCATATGGTTCGTTTGACACCGCAAGGACTATGAACATGCACGTCGCTAATCAGACTTAGGCGAAGCATAATCGCGAGGACGGATCTTTTGCAACAGCCGACTTGTTTGCACCACATCCCTCCACCGACAACGCGTGGCTGTACCACTCGCGAGCTGATTCACAATTAACCCTCATCACTGGCAAGAAGTTTGATCCCGCGCCACTCGAAGATGCTATAGCCGCTTCTTCGCATCTAGACAGCGTGCTCATCTTTGGCAATAATAGACCATATCCAGGTGCACTCTTACTCCGCTCCGCACAGTCCAGAGACATCTCGGATGAGGAACTCATCAATGCCATCAAGCCGGCTGTTGAAAAACTGAATAGCGAGAGTCAAGATCATGCACGAATCCCGTTCAACATGCTGGTGCCACTAGTATATCAGACTACACCGCTTGAAAAGAGCAGTAAGGGGACCATCATTCGGAGAGTGGCAGAATCTCGCTTCGGAAAGTTCATCAGCATTGCCTATGAATCACAGGATGCAGATGAGAGAGCGGAAGTGTCTGATGAGGACCTACCTTGGTATCTTACAGGTCTCATTCAAAAACTGATCGGGCAATCCGAAACACTGAGCGAAGATGTAGACTTGTTTTCGTGTGGTGTAGACTCAATTGCCTGTATGCAGCTGAGAACTCGTTTGGGACGGCTTCTACCGAACTCCGAGGACGACCTGCCCATGAGCATTGTCGAAGACTGTGGAACGATACGACGGCTGACGGACTTTGTTTTGCGCAAACGACATGGCGAATCTAATGATAGCGCAGAGGATGAAGATCAACTGATGCTGGACTTGGTCGAGAAATTTAGCACTTTCGAAGAGCATGCCTCTTACAGTCCGAATAACGATCCAGAGGCAAAAGACGGTGCTGGAGAAGTCGTAGTACTTACCGGAGCTACTGGTGCACTTGGAGCATGCATCTTGGACTTGCTCCAGAAAAAGGCACATGTACACGCCATCTACTGCCTCGTCAGAGGAGCGGATGAAGATGCATCGAAAGAGCGTGTCAACAAGGCCCTGGAGCAGAGAGGTTTAGTAAGCCTTGTGTCTAGCAACAAACTGAAGGTTATTCCAGCGCGATTGAGTGAGGGGCGACTAGGCCTCGACGATGGTGTCTACAACTACCTTGCAAAGGAAGCAACCTCGATTATTCACGTTGCATGGACTGTCAACTTTCGTCTAAAGCTACGCAGTTTCATCAGAGACAATATCGCAGGTGTAAAGAACCTGCTTGATCTAGCCCTTAGTGTTCCACGCGCCCAACCCCCTCGCTTCGCATACTGCTCGTCTACCGCCGCTGTCATGAACGGCCCACTCCACGGTGCGGACCAGCTCCCAGAAGAGCTACTTCCCAATCCTTCTGCCGCTTCACCGTTGGGCTATTCGCGTTCGAAATGGGTTGCAGAGCACATCTGCCTGAAGGCCAACGAGCGGACGAGTCTACGCGGTCGGATAGCTGTCGTCCGTGTCGGACAACTTGCTGGGGATTCGCTGCATGGAGTATGGAATACGAAGGAGGCGTGGCCTATGATGTTGAGTACTGCGCGGTTGATCAACTGCTTGCCTGATCTGGGTAATGAGCCGCTCGATTGGCTGCCTGTGGACGTCGCAGCTCAAGCCTTTCTCCAGGCTACGCAAACTAACACGGAGACGAACGGTGAATTGCGTGTCTACCATGTCCTTAACCCGCATCGCCAGCCGACGTGGCGCGATATGCTACAATGGTTGCAGAAGAAGGAGAAGTTTGAGATTGTAAGCCCCCCGAAGTGGGTGAGGCGGCTAGAGGAGACAAACAAGACTGAGCACTCTGCACTCAAGCTGCTGGGGCTGTGGAAAGAGTCATACGGCGGTGACGTGTCACAAGACTCATCACCGCGACCAGTCTTCTCGTTGCAAGAAACGAGGGCAAATGTTCCGGCTCTGAGGGACGTGAAGCCGCTCGACGAGGCGTATTTGGGCAGGATATGGGACTGGATTCAGGAGAATGTACGCTAGTTTCTTACCTCTACTTTACGTGGTCCTATGGACGAAAAGAATGACACCAGCCTCATATTGCGAGCCCTTCTACACCCGATGATGGCGGAGATCGGGCGACAAATAGCGCCCGTTGGCACCAATGTGACTGTACACCGTTGTGAGCGTTTCGCGTGGAAAGGCTGTCACCGGTTATATATTCCGTACAGTTGCAGCTTCTTGCATGCATTAAGTTGCACGTGGCTGATATAACGCTTGGCCGCTTCACATATGACAGGGTTCCCTGGAGGTCTCCCTTTGATCTGATAAAACCGAGAACATGGAGTTTTGCGATACAAATGCTAGTTTAAAAGGGATAGATCCCGTTGTAATTGCCGCGATGATGTGAACGGTGGTTAGTACGCCAACCTCGCACTGAGTAACGGTGGTATGCGAAGACCAAGTGAAATCCGCCAATGTCCATTGTCCATGATCACGATGACTGTTATCCATGCCATTCAGGCGTCCACAGGCCCACCATTCGTCAGCTCAGATGACACACAGTAAGCAGTTGGCAATGTTAGGCAAACGACATGTTGCACCGTGATGACCTGCAGCACGACTTCAGCCCCAAATTCCAATTCTGCCACGAGGTGAACTCGGAGGGCATGGGTGGATTAAGATGCCCGAGATCCGACATCTCGCTTCGTTGGAACCGCACACAACGAACACCAACCGGCTGGCTTAGCCCCAGATGAGTTACTGTAGATCCCGAGGCTCAAGCCACGAGTCAGCGCCTGGAGATCTGGCCAGCTATGCCAAGCTTCCGCTGCTGTAGACTTGCTTAGGCAACCTCTCGGGTAGCTGCGAATGCGAGATTAGACGGACGAGAAAAAAAAATCAAAGGGCGGTAGTGAGTAGACGCCCTGATGTGGTATTCACAGGATTCAAGACGGCATTGAAGGAGCAATCAGGGCTGGGGAAAACCAACGCAGAATGGCAGCAGCAACATGTGTGTCCAATTTGCGACAGATTGAGCAATATCATCCCTCACCCCAAAGCAGCCCTGGAGTCATGAATGGCTTGGCCGTGGCGGTGCGCGCGGGCGCCGAACCCACTGCGAAAGTCTTGTCGACTCTTGATGCAAGCGGCCCATCATTCCCCCGTCACATGGCCGCGACGGTGCCTCGTCGCTGGGAACCCCCCCTTGAAGCATGTTTTACGTTGTGTGTGTTGTGTAGGTATGCCGAGCTCGATGCCCATGCGATCCAAGTATGCATGCTTGATAGGTGCATGTTGCACAGCCATCGGCCACTGTGCGACGCTGTGCATCAAAAGGATGCAATCTGTCTCCAGGCAGCGACAATCACCCTCGCTTGCCTGACTCCGGACGAATCATCCACCCGAACTCTGCGATGAATGCAAGTCGTAGCAATTGGCCAACCGGGCGCCCGGTCTCACGTATGGTACGAACAAAGGCTAGCAGCCCGCTCCCTAACCATGCCCAACGGGGACGCGCAGGGCCCTGACTCCGCTCTTTGCGGAAAATTCACTACACTCCTTTTCTCAGGCCTTACTTATAGGGCCCCGCCCTCGCATCTCCAACCTCTTGCCTACTTATCTGACACGCCTTCCGCTGAGCCAACCATTGTCCATCGCTCCTGGCAACAGACATTCCTGACCTGCCGCCGTGCTCATATTGCTGCCTCCCAAATGAGTGAGATAAACAGCCACCTTCGCCCCTCCAGTGCGGCCGACTCGGAGAAGACTGCGACCCAAAGCACTGCGCCATCGGTCAACGAGAAGAAGGGCGTCGCGGAGACCGTGATGCCTCCCGCTGGGGGAATGCCCGCAGAGGCTACCGAGCCCATTACAGGCGTGACGGAGAAGGGCGCTGTTGTAGGAGAGCACTATGCACCGCGGGACTCGACATCGAAGCGCGATTCAACAGGCGCAGCCGCTGCGGACGAGGAGGACGACTTCGAGTACCCGACCAAGATGAAGTTGGCTGCCATTACCGTTGCGCTGTGTTTGTCGGTGTTTTGCATGGCTTTGGTAAGTGGACTTTGATACGATTCCTATGCAATCGCAACAAACTCTTGATCTTGAACATGCCAGAGGTCTACAACCATGTTACGTTGTAAACTTTATTTGTTCATCCACGAGCGTGAGAAGGCCCGATGGCTGCATGCACGGAATGATTGGTTACACATATTACCGTGTGCTCCCTCACTAACTGCACTTCGCAGGACAATACTATCATCGCAACAGCTATTCCACGGATCACAGATCAGTTCAAGGCCCTCAACGATGTTGGCTGGTACGGTTCGTCGTACCTCCTTACCACGTGTGCCACACAACTCATCTACGGCAAATTCTACACCTTCTACTCGATCAAGTGGGTATACCTAATTGCGCTCGCCATTTTTGAGCTGGGCTCATTGATCTGCGCCGTGGCACCGAACTCGACTGCTCTCATCATTGGGCGTGCGGTTGCGGGTGTTGGTGCTGCTGGAATTTTTAGCGGGGCCATTTTGATAGTGTCCGTTACCGTACCACTACGACAACGTCCTACGTACATGGTAAGTCCCAGTCCTTGGACTTGATCATACACAGAAGTCATCGACTGACGTTGAAATAGGGTCTTATTGGGGGCATGTATGGTATCGCATCCGTGGCGGGCCGTAAGTGGATCCCTTCCGAGACTGTATCCGGGCATCCGGTACTAACATTGCGTAGCATTGATGGGCGGAGCGTTTACTGATCACCGTAAGTGGCTACCTCCTGAGACTGTATTTCGGAAGTTGATGTAGATTTAACATTCTCAATAGTTTCGTGGCGCTGGTGCTTTTATATCAACCTTCCCTTTGGCGCGCTGACTGCGGCCTTTATCATCCCGTTCTTCAAGATTCAGCGCCGTGGCAAGAAGTCGGAGGCGACGCTCATGGAGCAAGTCAAGAAGTTTGACCTCGAAGGCACTGCTCTGTTCCTACCCGCGATCATCTGCTTGTTGCTCGCTCTGCAATGGGGCGGCAGCACGTATGCGTGGAAGAGTGGGCGTATCGTCGCTCTCCTGGTTCTGGCTGGTGTGTTGATTATTGGTTTCATTGTCATTCAGTGGTGGAAGCAGGAAGACGCCACCGTTCCTCCGCGCATCTTCTTGAACCGCAACGTCTGGGGCTCTGCTTGGTTCGGTGCCATGCTTGGAGCAGCCTTTTTCGTCATGGTCTACTTCCTCCCCATTTGGTTCCAGGCCATCAAGGGTGTCTCGGCCACCAAGTCGGGCATCATGAATCTCCCAGCCATTCTCGGACTTGTCATCATCTCCATGGCAGCGGGTGGTCTTGTTACTGTCATTGGATACTACACGCCCTTTATGCTCATCTCATCTGTCCTCATGAGCATCGGCGCCGGACTCCTTACAACACTCGAGGTAGACAGCGGCTCCCCTATGTGGATTGGGTACCAGTTCATGTTCGGTGCTGGTGTTGGGTTCGGTATGCAACAGACACTCATTGCTGTCCAGACTGCGCTGCCCGCCGCCGACATTCCCATCGCTGTCGCCTGTCAGATGTTCTTTCAGACTCTGGGTGGCGCACTCTTCATCTCGGTTGCGCAAAATGTCTTCACCAACCAGCTCATCAAGAACCTCGCCACAGTTGTTCCCGATCTCGACGCAAGCATTGTCCGCATGACTGGTGCAACCGAGCTCAAGTCGGTCATTGAGCAGAAGTTTCTTCCCGGTGTGCTCACAGCCTACAACCTTACACTCACGCAAGTCTTCTACGTATCGGTCGCCACAGCCGTCGCGTCAATCTGCGGAGCCGCGTTTGTGGAGTGGAAGTCGATGAAGGGCAAGAATATTCAGATGGCTGCTGCGTAGAGAGGTACTGGTCTCATAATGAAGGGTACAGCAGCACGTTGGTTTCAATACATATACCCCACCTCCCCTTATTTGGATTACGGGCTTTCGGCTTGATTTGTTTCACGCTTCTCCCAGCATAGCAAGCGCGGCGTTTTTTTTGTTGTTGAATATCAATTGGGGACAGCATCATCAGGTGTACATGGATGACATTGTAGAGATTTTAATAGAGGGGCAGCAGTGGCCGGTCAAGGATGGGGCGATGTATACATGGTCGCAATGACTCTTCACTCAGCAATAGAACTTAGATACATGTTTCCATGCAAGGAAGGGGTGAATCAACGATGCGATTCCTGGTCAAGTTGACTCGAGCTGAGAAGGCGATGCCCAGCAATGACGTCAGAGGTTGATGGTGCCCACGGTGACACGGAAGACGCTGCACACGCTGCGCACTGCCGCGCATGAGCGAGGGTCTCGAGATGCACGCATGCGCGGCACCGGCGCCGTGATGCACATGATGACAGCCACCAGCCACGAGCCGGCACCGACGAATCAGACGGATTGGCCGCGGCGCAGCGGGCGAGGGGGTTGGCCGGCAGGTGGCAGGCGTGACATACCAAGCATTGAGCCAGGCATTGGCAAAAGGCTTGATGTTGGCTGCGTCGATCCCCGTTTGCTCCGCCGCAGCCGATTGCGCGCGCCCGGCCTTATTACCAGCCGCAACAGCTGCCATCCACGTCCCCCACGGCTCAGCGGCTGCTTTGTGATGAACCTGCCCAGCAGCGCGCTTCTGCACCCCTCGACCGCACCGGCAGATCCAAACACCTGCGTGCCTGCGCCGACAACAAGAGCCTTTGCGCCGCGTGTCCAGCAGTGGGCGGCCCGCGCCTCGACGACGCCCGCGATTCCGAGTACATCCGCCGTCGCGCACCGCTACCATGGCCGAGGAGAAGGCCTCGAGGCCGCACGAGGCTCACGATGGGCAGCAGGGGCAGAATGGCCATGCGCCCGACGCCTCGCAGCGCAACGGCGACTTTGACGGCACGGGCGGGGTGCCCCCCCAGCCGCAGAAGACCGACACGGGCGGCAGCAAGAAAAAGGGCCCCGAGGGGGGCTTCGACGACACGCCCATACCGCGCGCACCGCCGGGCTGGACCGTCCGATTCACCTTTCACCGCGCCAACAACCTGCCGCTCGCCGACATCAACACGCTGTCGGCCGACCCCTTCATCATGGCCCAGCTCACCACGGCCCTCCCGACGCGCCACAAGGAAGACCCGCCGCTGGTCATCCGCACCCCGACCGTCCGCCAGAACACCAATCCCGTGTGGAACTGCGAGTGGGTTGTCGCCAATGTGCCCTCGTCGGGCTTCCGCCTCAAGTGCCGCATCTACGACGAGGACCCTGCAGACCACGACGACCGCCTGGGCAACGTGCACGTCGACGTCCCCTCGATCAGCGAGGGCTGGCCAGGCATCAAGGACCACACATACCCCATAAGAAAGCGTATGGTGAGCAAGAGGGCCTGGCTGCTGCGCGCTATTGCTGTGTGTTTTGGCAAGGCAGAGCACATGAACGGGACGCTGAATGTCAGTGTCGAGGTGTTGGGCAGGACACAAGACGACAATGGCGGGCGCGTATACACAGTCGGTCCTCAGTTCTGGATACGGCATTACTCGCCGCTACTCGGCCGCCTCCTAGGCCAAAAGGAACCCAACAACGACGGGCGGCCGTCGCGGCGCAACGGCAAGCAGAAGCCCGAAAAGTACAACTTCCAGTCGAATCAAATGCAACTGCGCGGGCCTGTTCCAGAAGCCATGTACCACCGCTACGTCGAGTTCAAGCCTTTTGTCAAGAGCATGTTCACCGCAAAGGGCGTCCGCGGCTTCATCCTCTCCAAAGCCTTGCACCACCAACACGCACGCGTCTACAACTTTGACCACGCCACCGAATTCAAAGTCGAACCCGAGCCCTCGAAAAAGTTCACCCAAAAATTCCTCGAACTGGTGCACTTTGACCAGGGTGGTCGTATTTTTACCTATGTCCTCACGCTCGACGCCCTCTTCCGCTTTACAGAAACGGGCAAAGAATTCGGCATCGACATGCTGTCCAAACACACCATGCACAGCGACGTGGCAGCCTACGTCGCCTTTAGCGGCGAGTTCTTCATCAGACGACTCAAACACCCGCACCGCGCTCCCCCTGAACAAGGCGGAGACAATGCCTCCCACCCCCCCTCCGACATTGACAACGACAACAGCGGCAGCAGCAAGAGCAGCAAGAGCAACAGAAACAGAAACAGCAATTCCCCCTCCCAACAACAACAACAACAACAACAACAACAAGACGAACCCAAAACCCGCGACCCAAGCTACTATGAACTCGTCATCGACAACGACTCAGGCACCTACCGCCCCAACGCCAAACTCCTCCCCCAACTTAAAGCCTTCATGTCGACCAACTTCCCCGGCCTGCACATTACAACTCTGGACTGCCAATCCGACGCCGAGAAAATGGCCACCATGAAGGACGAACAGCGTGAGCGCAAGAAGCGCGAGGGCGATGCCGTCGTGTACACACAGATGAGTCGCAGTAGCAGTATGAGTAGTAGTGATGTCGAGGAATTGGATCGGCTGGAGGAGCAAGGCGAGATGGGGGTTAGGCATTTGAGACATCAGGTTCAGAGGGAGGCGGGGGATAGGATCAATGTGGTTAAAGGGCATGTCAAGGATGTTGTGCCCAGGGTGGGGGCGGAGGGGTGGACGGGGAAGGGGGGCGGTGAGACGGATGCTGAGGGTGGGGGAGCGAAATCGTAAAAAGGATTTTCTTTTTGCAGTAAACCCTTTTTCTTTTTTGGCTTTTTCCATGTTTGGGACGCCTTGACCCTTGACTTTGATTGTTGTTGTTGTTGTTGTTCTTGTTGTTGTTTTCTTCCAACAATGTTTCAACCATTGGATTTTGGCGGCATTTGCAATTTTGTTTTTGCATCGTTCATACCCCCATACACATCTACATCCTTTACCTCTCCCTCATACTCGCAACACAAACACACACACACACACACACACACACACACACCTTTATCTCTATACCTCCTTCGCATCCAAAACGAGGGACCTCGATAACCAAACCTTCCTTTTTTGGGGGGGGGGGGGGATTTCCCCCCCAAAGTTCCAAGCATGCTCATCTTTCATCCTCGGCATCAATCATCAATCATCAATCTCCTTTATAAGTCCCCTAGTCCCCCGCAAGCAAGCTTTTGCTTCTCGCGGAAACATTCAGAATCCTTTTCCTTTTCTTTCTTCTTCTTTCCTCCACTCGAGCGTATATATGTGGGTCTGGTAGTTGTTGTTGTTGCGTGACGACAGACTGACTCCTCGTGGAAGGCAAGGGAAGGGAAGGGGAGGGGGGAAATAATGTTTTCAATTTTTTTTAAGGTTTGTTAATGCATATTTTTATTTTTATTTCATTTGTGTGGATGGTTTGCGATAAGCCGGGGAGGGATGGATTACGGGTATGGGTTGGTTAGTACATGGTAGTACTGTTTATTACTAGTTGTCAATGTATAGTTGTAGTTTTTATTGTTATGACTCCAATTGAGTTTCAATCTGTGACAACCTGTCCAACTATATGTCTACTTCATATCTCATACTCAAGCTATCAGCCTCCTACATCACACACATTCTCTCTCTCTCTCTCTCTCTCTCTACATCAACCCCTCCATCATTATCTCATCCATCACTTCTGCTCCTTCTCCCCCTTCCCACCCCCAATCCTCTCCACTACTTTCCCAACCCCCCTCCCCACAGCCCCAAACCCAAAACTCCACCCCTTGATCCTAACACTCCACACAAAGAAATACACCAATGCCCAATTACTCACACAAAACGCCATAAACACGCCAAAATTCCTCCACTTGTCGCTGTGCTGGATATTGATCGTGGCCAGGTAGTCATCGCCCGTGGCATACGGACAATACTCACAAGACCCTGTGGCGTCGCCGTTAAGTAGGTAGCCTGGAGCCTGGGCTAGAAAGTCGGCTGCATAGGCTGAACATGTCTGTCCTGGTGGTGCGTTGAACACTGCTGTTTCCGCGGTCTCGCATGCAACGGGGATGCCGTGGAGTGTTGCGGCTAGCACGCCGCCGATCCAATATGTACTCGGCATGAGGTAGTAGATCCAGTAGCGCCAGAAGACGGGCATCATGGCATAGGGACGCACGACGCCGTTGAAGAGGCCAAACATGACGAAGAAGAAGGGCAGGATGTTGCTGATGACGGTAAAGCTCGGGGCGAAGGCGCAAATCCATTGGCCCCATGAGGAAATGAAGAGGAAGAAGAGCATGGTCATTAAAAAGACATAGCCGCTGGTGGAGCTGTCGGTGGGTAGGCCGGTGGGGTAGTACCAGAGGAGCCAGTAGAGCAGGGAGCTTACAATGGCAATGGGAATTTCGGCGATGACTTGTGCGGTGGTGAAGGCGACCCAGCCGTAGATTCTCGAAGGAAGCTCGCGGGCTTGCCAGAGAGCCATGTTATTGTAGAACTTGGGTACTACGGAGTTGACAACGGTGGGTGGGATGAGGATGATGAGAAAGGATGTGAACATGCGGTTTTGCAGGTCAGCGATGGAGTTGCCGAGTTGGTAGAAGGTGAAGCCGTTGAAGATGCCAATGACCACGGCGACGAAGAGTTTGCCGTAGAGGTAGGATGGGTCGCGCCAGTATTGGGTAAAGGTACGCTTTGTGAGCATCGTGGTCTGCTCCCACACAGATGCAGCAAACTCGGACTCTTCTTCTTGCTCGCCGCCTTCCTCGTGGTGGTCTGCGACCTTTTGACTGCGCTCCGCCTTGATGCGGTCAATCTCTTTGAGCATCTCTTGGTTATTGGACGACTTTTGCCACTCTTCGTTCCAGTTGATCTTACTGCCATCCTTACGCTTAACAGGCTTGGCGGCAGTTTCAAGAACAAACTCGGCAACATTCTTGTTGGGAGGGCAGGTAACGCCACGTTCTCCAAAGTATTGTATCACATCCTTGCCATTCTCTCCGACAGGCCCAAAGTAGAATGTATTGCCACCAGGGTTCAACGCAAGGATCATGTCGAATTGTTGTATCAATACCGAGGACGGCTGGTGGATTGTACAAACAATAGCTTGACCGGCAGATGCCAACTTCTTCAAGAACTGTACGATGGAGTAAGCCGAGTTGCTGTCGAGACCACTGGTAGGTTCGTCGAGGAAGAGCAAAAGGGACGGTTTGGCGGCCAGTTCTACACCAATGGTCAGGCGCTTCTTCTGTTCGACACCCAGACTGGATATTAGCGCGTCCTGCATATCCTGCAGTTCGAGGAGATCGATGATCTTATCAACGTAGTCTATCTTCTCTTGCCTCGGTGTCTTCGTATCCTGTCGTAGAATGGCCGAAAACTCCAAAGCTTCGCGGATCGTGGCAGTGCCGTCGTGGAGATCCATTTGTTCGCAGAAACCAGTGCCGCGCTGGAACGACTTTCCCAGACCTTTGCCGTCGACCAGAAACTCTCCAGTAACAACACCAGTGGTCTGGCGTTGCGACAGCGTGTTGAGCAGCGTCGACTTTCCAGCACCGGACGCACCAACAAGCGCAATCATGACACCTGGCTTGGCGTACCCATTGACGTTGTTCAAGAGTTTGCGCTCGCCACCCTGGTACGGAACTGTGTATTCGACGTCCTTCCAGGTGAAGATGCTTTCACTGCTAGAGATTGATTCTAGAGCCTCATCTTCATTGGCAGCAGTCTCTGACGAAGAACCACTGGCTTCTCCTGGAACGACTTTCTCCTCATCGGCCGTCTCCTCTTTCACGGCTTGCTTTGCGCGCTTGCTTTTCTTGAACACTAGGGCCCCGCCACCAGTAGATGCAAAGGATACAGTCTCGGTAGCGATCACGGTGACGATGAGATATAGCATCGAGAAGGCTATCACGACGCCGAAATTGCGCCAAAGGTTCGACCTCGAATAATTGTAGGTCGTCTGGAGGTATTCGGATCCTCCCACAGAGTTGGCATTTGTTTGAGCTCCAGTGAGACTACAACCTTGGTATGCAGAGTCGTAGCCAGGTCCTTGTGGAACGAGTTGTTCGGGCGCACACTGCATCGTTCGATCCGAGAATTCGTTCGACAGCACAGACTCAAAAGAGTAGGCAACAGGATTTACCCAGTACAACCAACCGAACCAAATGTACTCGCTCAGAAGCTGCGTCTTGCTGATAACATAGCCCGTATAGATGACCAAAAGATTCAGAGCGAGACCGGCAAATCGGACAGCGTCATCAATGGTAGGCGAGAGTGCGGCGAACATACGGTACATCGTCGTGATGCAGAACGTAGTGATGTAAATGAAAAGAAAGTAGATGAAGAACTTGCTGACATCGACGTCAAGTCCAGTCATGAAGTACATGATGATCGAGAACGGAATGACTTGAGCCAGTAGCAAGGGGATATCTTGCACCACCCGAGCGATAACCACAGCACTTGGTCGATAAAAAGCATAATCTTGATGCCTCTTGACAACGTCACGGCCGGATACGGCCTTCATGAGCTCGGAAAGCTGAAGCCAGCCTAGGAACAAGATTGAAAAGAAGCCAGAACCACCCCGGGTGAAGGCGCCCGAGGTATCCAGTGCTTGGCCGTAGAACAAGCTTCCGACGATGAGCCCATTGGAGATGATGATGAAGAACTTGGTGTAGAGGGTCGTTTTGTCGCCCCAGGTCAGCCAGAACTCGCGCTGGGTGCATGCCATGACTTGGCGAATGAAGGACACAGTGTATGGCGACTTCTTGCGAACAGTCTTGCTCTTACTCTCGCGTACCGCACCCTCAAACTCCTTGGCATCGTGGTAATCGCTACGCGTCAGATCTTCCTCGTACTGCGCAATTTCGTTCAGGTTGCGCTGGTAAGCTTCTGATTGTCGGAACGCGCGTTCAAGGTCCTCGGATGTCTTAGGCGCGCTGTCCTCATAACCCTCACGGAATTGACGCTCAGTGGCATCCGTAACCGCTGTCAGGAAGTCTGCTGTAGTCTGGCGCTCGGGGCATTTGAAACCCAGATTAATAAAATATTGTTTGGCCTCCGACGCGGGACCCTGGTAGATACAGCGCCCCTGGTCGATAACTAATACTTTGTCCATTGTCTCATAAATTTGTTCGCCAGCTTGGTATAGAGTTACCAGAGTAGTTCGATTGCTCATGTCGGTCATGATTCGTAGAGACCGCGCGTAGTCAAGCGCCGTGGAAGCGTCAAGACCGCGCGTACTGTTATCCCAGCAGACTACAGTACTCTTTGTAGCCAAGGTCTCGGCGATGGAGACACGTTTCCGCTCTCCACCGCTGACACCTCTCACATATTCGTTGCCGACCTTGGTATATTTAGTGTGCGAGATACCGAAGATCTTCAAGAGGGCTTCCAGGATGATAGGAATGTCGTGCTTCTCGTGCTTCTTGGTCTTGTTGGTCAAGGCAAACTTGAGTGTCTGCCAGACGTTGAGATCGGCCATGTGCGAGTCGTCTTCCGGGTTGTAATTGACTTCACCTCTGAACTGCTTCTTTTGCTTGTCCGCTGGGATACCCCCGTACGAGACCTCCCCTTCGACTGCTGCGTAGCCCTCTCGATTGTTAGCAATGGCCTTGAGGAATGTCGAGCAGCCGGAACCCGGCCTGCCCAGCACCAGCATCATCTCGCCGTCCTTGACGACACCGGAGAAGTCATTGATAAGGACTCGAGTTTGCTTGTGTCGTCCAATCCTCAACGCTGGGACGAATTTCGTAACGATGTGGTACAAATCCGGGCCGAAGGTACCAAGGACAGCGGAAGGTAGAGTCTTGACAAATGTAGCTGTGGATCCTACACCCTTGACGGTAAGGTTCTTGTACACAACACCGACCTTCTTCGCAGATTGTCCATCTTTGCGCTTCTCAAAGTGGCCCTCTCGCATGAACTCGTCAAGCTCGAATCCATCGTCTTTCTCGTCATCAACGGTATCATTATCGCCTGGCTCGTCATCTTCCCTGTCCCCCGAGCCCTCTTCCATACGTGAGACTGAAGTCCGACGGCCGACGCTGTGACGGGTGCTCTTGCGGCTGATGGACTTGGCGAGTCCGCCGTGTGACCTTGTGGAATGCGCACCTAGAGAGCGCGTCTTTGACAACGAAGCCAACTCTTCACGGAGAACATTGAGATCCTCTGCTGCCAAGCGGGTGTCGAGTCTACCGGCATCACGCTCGCCCCATGTTCCTCCGCGTGCGAGACTAGCGGGCCGACTGTCGTTGTTCTCGTCACTCTGCTCGCTAGGCGTTTCTGCTTGTTCTCTTCCGTTGGTCATGTATTCGTCGTCGTGCCATGGATTCCTTCGGCCATCCCGCTCTTGAGCGGAAATGGAAGTGCTGCCCCACATGATGAGGTCTTTGTGGCAATGCTCTGTAAGGGTGTCACCAGCCTACAGTGACTAGAAGACGGAGTGTACAGAATACTGAGGAGGACTCCAAGAGAATCGCAGGCTAGAAAAGGTAGGCAAAAGGATGCGCAGAAGTGAGTCTGCGGTGAGTGAAAAGTCTACAGCAATCGGGGCACAAACCTCGGGGATAGACGCCCAAGATATGGTGTTGACAGTCTCAGGCTGGAGTTTTCGGAGATAATGAAGCTGATTCCGTCATGCCGCCAGCAAATGGAGACGCGATCTCACAAGCTAAATCGGGTGAGCTGCTAGTGACGCGACGCCTATGTATGTGCTCGAGACGGTGGTAATGCACTGCCTGGGGGCCTGTCGCTGTAGAAAGGCCCATTTTTCCCTGCTGGATTACAAACCGTTGAGATTGCTCCTGCGTTGTCTGTGCTACCCGTTGGGGAGGCGTGCCTGCACATCATCCTCGAGTTTGACCCAGCCGCGCACCTTGCGGGCGGCAGTCTGACTAGACGCTGAAGGTGATCATCGCTCATCGCGACTCATCGCGACCTAAGCTCGCCCTAAACGGCCCATCGTGGGTCAAACCTGCAAGAAGATTGCGATGAAGGCACTCACCGCCCACGGAAGGCTGAGAAATATGCGTTGACGTCAGTGTGCCAAGGCACTAGGGGTGTTAGCCGTCAGCAACTTGCATTTGTAATGCCCCTTTGTTGGGTGAAAGGGTCAGCGTTATTTGTCGTGTGTGCTGACACTCGACAACTTGCACTGTGCAGAGCTGATATATAAGAGTGATTACTTCAAAAACTGCACCTTGTGCTTGCTAATGCCCTTCGCTGACCCTCTCCACCATAACCTAGTTCATTAATCTTGTAAGCTCGCTTTGCAATCCGTGGGCCAGCGATGTTGATAGTAGATTGAAGAGAAGAACAGTGCCTGTCATTTCGTCGTAGCTATGTCTCGTGTACGCAATAGTCGCAATACTGCTTGCAGTGTCCGCCCGCCCACCCATACTATTTTGCGACTTCGATCGTCCATAATCGTGCCTCAGCCCATGTGTACCGTACGCCAGAACGCCGTGCTTTGTAATCGTAATGTACAGAAAGTTGAGAATGTGGGAGCTGTTGCATTGCCCGTCCTTGCAGCATAAGCACATTACGCCATGTTACCAGCAAGGCCTAAGAAGAGGGCTTGCGCCGCGAGTTGCAGGGTCCAAATGCCAACCTTTTTTATGCGGCGTTTGCGTGTAGTCCGGTCGTCAAGGACGTCTCGTGCAAAGGCATCGTACATCTATGTCGATTGTCAGTAGGTGGCACGGATGTGCAAGTGCAAAGCTGGGCTTACCTCTCGAGACACTTCCTCCATTAAGCCACTGTCGTATAGTGTCCAGCTACCGTCAAAATCGCTGACCTTCTTCACCACTCTGCAGTTCACAGGTATGAACGTGCGTCTTGAGTTGATGTAGGCTACGATTGGCCTTACGAGCGCGTTATTGACATAGGAGATGTCGCGTGTGAAGATGGGAACAGCTGCACGAACGTCGTTGAGATGCACTCGCATATCCATGATCATAAGACGGTGATCTTCCTCACCCGATTCCTCCTGATGAATTTCTCCGCCATGATGGTCGTCGAAACCATGTGCCGCATGATCGGAGAAGTGGTGCTTACGTCCGTTTTGAGATACAGTAGCTTCCACACGGTCGTACATATCGGACATGACCTTTGCGATGCTGTCATCATCCTCGTTGGGCAGCATAACATCTGCCACAATATCGACGTTGCCTTCGTGAATCCATGAAAAGGGACCCTCATAGCCTCGATTCAAGTGATCGATGTTGAGACCATCAATTCTTATCCTACTGTGCTTCTTCCAGGTCTTGCCATCGTCGGTCTCACGACCACTGCTAAGCTGTGTACCGGTGTAGTTGTGTGTCTGTCGAGGATGGACGGTGAATAAAGAGTTGTCAAAGGAGCCAGACATCATGTTGGCTGAGAGGAAGTCGTAGAACAACCACTGCTTTCGCAGCTGCGGCAGGTCACAGGAGAACATGCTGACTGAGAAGGGTCGGAAGCCGTTCGGCTGGTAGACCGTGACGAGTAGGTCCTCCATCTTGAAAGACTCAAGCTCGAAATCTCCAGGGTTGTGCTCATGTTTGTATGATTTGGGATCTACTCCTTCGATGGTGCGCACCGACGTGCGGTCGACCACGCCACGAATACCCTTAATCTCGACATCATTGAGTAGGCCCTTGCCGTTGAACCACTTCGAAAAGGATAATGTGACGTTTACAGTGTCAATGGAAATGTCAAACTGGGTATAGTTGGTGTCCTCCTCTGGCTCGGCTGGTTCAGGCACTGCATCTTTGGTATCCTTTTCTTGCTGGGCAATAGCCGCAGCGGCTGCTGCCATTTCAGTCTGCGAACCCTTTGTGACCTTGCCTCGTCCTTGTCCTGGGCGTCGTGAAACGAACACCTTTCGAAACGAGATGACGCCGTCTCCCCATTTGGGTACCACTGCAGTCTCGAAGACTACTTTGATACCAGAAGACTTGGTCAGATAGTTGCCAATCCACTTTCCAAGTGTTTCTTGTGAGAATGCCGTGTTGATCAAGAAGATGGTCAACATGAAGAAGGTCGTTGTTCCCAGCACGATCCACAAGATGTGGGCCGCCAATATCCAGGATACTAATGCGTAAATCTCATCTGCGTTGAATGGTCGCGTGCTTCTTATTGTCAACCACTTGAAGTGCACCTTGATACGCGACCAAAAACCTGAGGCTGCCTCTAACAATTCTGCCTTGGTCGGACGATACAAATGTGGAAGTGTGTGAGGGATGCGTTCGAGGAGAGGCTTGGCTGGAGTCTGCGAGCCATCTGGGGCAGGTTTAGGTGTGTGAGGATCGTGTGCAATTTTCGGCAGAGCTTCAGGCTGTGGAGAGAGAGTGGCCTGCGGTGCCTGTGGTGGAGAGGAGTTTCGTTTGGTCTTGGAGGAGCCATCCGTCACTGAGGATTTGTTGCGACGGTCGCTGCTTCGACTCCTCTTCTTGTTGCGAGAAGATCTCGAGGATGCATGTCTCGTCCAGGCGGAGAGTGCAGCAAGCGTGACACTCTGCTGAACATGGCTGGGTTGGGATGGCGATATCCGCCATGGTGAAGCGGTGAAGAGACCGACATGTGACAACCGCGCGGGGGATGTGGAGGGTGACGAAACAGGGCGAAAAGAGTGTGATTGTGCGGCGATGGTCCGTTTCTGGAAGCCAGTCCTCCATAGCGACTGTATGCAGGCTCCTGGTCCGAATTGTGGGAGCGCACCGCTGTGTCTCAGGCTCTGGCTAGCGACTGAGCGCCATGTAGACGCGCAGGCTGCCAACCCTACATTCTTGTTCATGATAACCGCGGCTGCAACATGGTCGTCGTCCGCAGATCCGAGAGGCGGCTGAAGATGAGGTGTGTGAGGACTGTGGCGCGGGGGACGTTGGCCAGTGTGTTGCTCGAGCACGCAGGAGCAAGATTCACGTCATCATGGCACCTGGGAAAAGCGCTGGAGAAGGCTGGCACTGGGCCAGTCGGCGGCGGTCCGCTAGCATGCATCGGGTGGTGCACCAAAAGTTCTCGCCTCACAAAATTTGGGAGAGCATGCGCCTTTATCGATAACCCCGCCCGCGCCCAAAATAATTCCTCGACTCGACGCCCCAGAACACCCACACCAATCCGCAGACCACAGCTCACGATCCAATAACACATACCACACACTACACCACACCACACCACACGCCACAATGCCCGCACCCACCGCGCTCCAGCGCCGCCCCGAGGAAGCTGCACAAGACGTCTCCATGGCCGTCAACGTCCCACTTCCCACCGACGACAACGACGCCGAACTCGTCGACATGAACTTTGAGCCCGACTTGACACCAAACGATGCGCCCGAGACCTCCACAGACGACACACCCATGGTCGACGAGTCTGACCGGCCAAGGTTTGCGCCGGCCAAGTCGATACCACTGGCCTTCCACCGCGAGCAGCGAAAAGTGCCCATTCCACCACACCGCATGACACCGCTCAAGGCCGCATGGCCGAAAATCTACGTACGCTTCACGCAAGACACGATCCATGCGCATAGAATATATGCTAACACCACCGGTAGCCCCCCCTCGTCGAACACCTCAAACTCCAAGTCCGCATGAACATCAAGACCAAATCCGTTGAACTCCGCACCTCCTCCTCCACCACCGACACCGGCGCTCTCCAAAAGGGCGAAGACTTTGTCAAGGCCTTTACCCTTGGTTTCGATGTCGACGACGCCATCGCACTGCTCCGTCTAGACGATCTCTACATCGAGACCTTTGAGATCAAGGATGTCAAGACGCTTAATGGCGAACACTTGGGTCGCGCGATTGGTCGCATAGCAGGCAAGGACGGCAAGACCAAATTCGCCATTGAGAACGCGAGTAGGACACGAGTGGTACTTGCAGACCAAAAGATCCACATCTTGGGTGGGTTCAAGAATATCCATGTTGCGCGGGAGGCTATTGTTAGCTTGATTCTCGGTCAGAATCCCAGCAAGGTTTATGGCAATCTGAGGACTGTGGCAGGACGTATGAAGGAGCGATTTTAGACTACAAAGTCTGACTTGCGTGTATGCATTTTCATGGCGTTCAGGGGACAATGAATTTCAGTGTGGCACAATACCATCTGACATGATTTCCATAATGGGAAACTTGGGATTCGGCGATACTTTTTTTGTGAAAGAGAGAGATACACAGAATGAATGAATCAAAACCCTTTTTGCAATTGATTTTGTATGCTTCTAGGTCCACCCATTTATCGACCTCTCAAAAGCCCACTTTCCCAACAAGCCCGAACGAACCTCCCACCCATGATATCAACCACCCTTCATACACGAATCATCATTGAAACTTCAACCCAGCAACAAACCTCCCCATAACTTCCCCCTCAACAACCCCCTTCCCATCCGCCCTCCCCACCAAAACACCCCCAACCTCCCTTCCCCCTTCCCCCCAAACCCTCCGACAAGGCACCCACTGCACTCCTCTTAAATTCATCTTCCCTCCTCCACCCTCCAACCCAGGCCCCGCATACAAAGTCGCACAACTCCACTCCTTGACACCATCCTGCCCCATCATCTTACGCAAAACCTGCACATCCGCTTTATTCCGAATCTCCAGCGTGTAGAAGCGCGAGCGCGAGGGTGTGGGTGACGAGCGCGTGATGTGTGTCGTGTGTGTGGACTCGCGGGTAAAAGTTATGGAGGGGCATGTTAGACCTGTAGCGCTCCATTCTATATCTACACCGCGGGGTAGGGAGGAGACTTGTGCTACAAAGCAGGGTGGTATGGAAGATTCGTCTTGTGCGGGGTGGGCGTTTGTGATAGCGGTTAAGTCGGGGATGGGGGCGCGGTGTGTGATGTCTTTGAATGGGGAGGCTTGCGTACGGTTTAGGCGGTCCCAGGGGTCGATTTCGGGATCTTCTTCGTCTTCGTCTTCGGAGTTGTTGTGGCGTGGGGTTTGTGGAGTGTGGATTGCTGTCCAGGATTGCTGTGCGATGCGTACTTGTCCTTTTGGGTGGTTGGAGGTGGGTATGAAGGCTACACCGGCAGTCCACCATTTTACACCTTTGACGCGGCCGATGCGCCAGAGATTTTGTAGGGAGAGGACTGCTTGGCCTCTGAAGTCGTGCTCGTTGTAAATCTCCATTGATGCTGGCACCAAGGGGATTTGCCCGGCAACATACACGACTTCACCGGAATCTCTGGTCTCGGTGTCAGTCTTGTGGTCAGTCAGTGGTAACCGTGCAGAAATTGCCTGACTGTACGGTCCGATGTTCGCTGGTGCCCAGTAGCTTCTTCCTTGGACGTGCAAACCTTGTCTCTCTACTGATCTGATAATCTTGCCCCTGCGGTCCTTTTCGTCTTTATCGACAATGATGCTTAGCATGACGTCCACATTCTCTGGTAACCTGTCCCCAACGGCTATCGTAACTCTGGCTGGTGGGTTAACATTGTTGAAATATTGTCCGTAGATGGGATTAAGCACTGTGAAGTCGCTCATGTCGCGAAGGAGTAGGGTACAATGGTTGATCCCAGACCTGGAGAGCTGCCATTGCTTGAGGATATGATCTAGACGCAGGAATATCTTGGTGAGTTGGCGCAAGGGGGAGCCAGATGAGGATGTTGGGCGAGGATCGCTGGTTAGGTTAGAGTAAGTAAAGATGGCGGGTGTATCGTTTGTGGCATTCGTTGGCAGAGTAAGAGATGCTGCAGTGCTCTCGACTGTGGAGTCAATCCCATTGGGTTCATTGAGAAGCGTCGCGTCATCTGAGATGAAGGATCGAGTGTCGTGACTACAATCTGTTGCTTCAAGAACAGCCTTGAACTCGTCATCCAAGAGCTCAGGTATCCTCAGTGATCCTGGAAGCTCTTCTGGCTCTTCTCTTTTGTCCTCGAGTATACTGCCCTTGATCTTCAGCACCGTCTGCCCACCATCCAGCACATCTGGTAACCCAGCATCAAGTCTGATCCTCTTCCTCCAGAGAGGTCTGGGCCCATCGAGAGCCAATGTCTCAAACTCTCCACCCTCACCCAAGATAGCGCCATTGTCTGCCTCACCGAAGCGTCGCATGGCCTTGCTTAGCCTGGCGACGGTCCTTTGCGCGGCCACATCCAGTCCCAGGAACTCCTCGTCCAAGCCACCAGACGCCGTCTTGATGATGATGGCTTGCTGCCCGACGGCTGACATATCATGCAGCAACGATGACTGTGTGTAGGGCGGAAGCAGCGGATATTGCCACAGGTAGGATAGTGGTGTGAGACCCAGTCTTAGAGCCACTGATTCCACACGCGTACGTTGGTAGGTACTCAGAATGGCTCCGGTTGACACGGCATTTGATTCTGGATGTGCTTCCAAGACTCGTCTCAGTAGCGGAACCAGATCCTCTGTCTCGTCCTGCTCTTGCTTCCACGACGGCGTCGCATAGTCTCTACTTGAGTTCACGGTCTTGCCCGTAATCTCTTGTCTGAATAGTGGTATTCCAAGTGCTTGTTCGTAAAGTGGAATGACAGAGTGCCCTACCGTCTGGTACATGTAGCTATTAAGGTCATCATCGCCAGTTGTTGAATGTGGTGGGTACAAGTTCGCCAAGGCTACGACCTGGTGCCCATTGGCTTGACAGTGCAGAATGGAAAAGAACGAGTCCTTTCCCCCTGAGATCAGCGCGATGACATTGAGAGATGACGCCATGGTAGGTAGGCCTGCATGCAAGGGCAATCGTAAGTTTGCAGTAGATCAGGGGAAGTATCGGGCGGGGCCGCGTCCCGCGAGATGTGTCTTGGAAAAAAGTCGTGGTTTGGTTATGGTACCCGCTAAGGGTCCAGCCTGCGCTAAACGGATCGCTGTTTTGACAAGCGACCAGAGGTGCTGACGATAAGACATCTGTCGCGTTCACGCTGCATATCACACAAAAGCAAGGCCCAAAGCGAACGGCGAAGCAGAACCTAATCACACGAAATCGGAACGGGCTGTGATTTAAAATTGTGGTAATTGTTTTTGGATCTAGTTGGATAGTGCCAGCACCTCTAACCTTCAATGGACGCAAGAAAAGGTTGCAGAGCCAAAGTAGAGGTTCGAACAATTACAGGGTTATGTGAGAGAAGCGAATATTTCCAGAACGCTGGCATACGCGATGCCGATTACAACGAGGGGTAGAAACACAGTTGTGTTATGGGCAAAGGAGGAAACGCGGCGACAATGGCCGGTAAGGTATGGGCCATGCCGTCGTAAAAGTGAAACCAAATCAAACACCAGATCTAATCCGTCCGCCGTGTAAGGCGCCGTATCCCCCAGTCCAAAGCCAGAACCCAATTTGCGATGCTAATGCAAGTCGCTGATATGATGAGAGAAAGTCCAATCTGGATGAGTGTGCAACCAAAGTGGGAATGTAAAGAATACAGTTGGAGAAATTGAAGTCGGAAGCTTTTGCCACACGTTGACACTGAATGCTCCGACCACCGTGTATACCTGTGCCGCGTGTCTAACCAAATCGCCGGTGCGTGATGGCATGATAGAAGGTGGCTGTTGCCTAAGGAAAGCCTTCTACCAGAAGAGATGTCATGAAGGGTCGTGATGAGAAACGAAAGAGAAGATGCGAGCAGAGGGTAAAGTCTACTCGTTCCTCTTGCGCTTCTTGTTGATGGGCGATGACTCCATATCAGAGTAGTCTGAGCTGGAGCTCGAGACGTTGGCAGCAGCGTCGTAGAGGATCTGTCCCATCATGGCGGGGTTTTGATGGTCGTAGGTGCTGTCTCGCTGCATGTCGTTCTGGATGTCGGAGCTGTTCATGACATCGAGAGTGATGGCGCCCGCACCGTGGGTGCGCTGGTGCTGCGAAAGGTTGTCGCTCCTGGAGAACTTCTTACCACAGTCGGTGCACTCGAATGGCTTGTCGTGTGTGTGCAGGGAACGGTAGTGACGCTTGAGGTGCTCTTGACGACGGAAGCGGCGAGAGCACAGAGTGCACACAAATGTCTTAGAAGGATCCTCGGTGAGCGACTGCTTGCGGCCACGACGGCTTGTGGGTGCGATGGGAGTAGTGGCATTCTCGTCAGAGCTGGAGCCCGCGTGGTTGTCGGCGTGACCTGATTCTTGTTGGCTTGATGCTCCAGACGCGGTGTTTTCATCACCTGAAGTCTGTGTCTTACTGTGGTAATCTGACTCCGCATCGCTGTACTCGGAGCGCTCCTTCTTCATTGATCGCCTCTTGTTGACAGACATGTTGTCGGAGAAGTCGCTAGCAGCAGGTGTGAGGGGCAGACCGTGAACTAAATCCTCCTCAAAGTCGGTGAAGCTGGCGTCGCTTACGAAATCCTCTTCAGGAGAGAACACGACAAGATCAGTACGTTGGCGCTTGTTGCCGAGGAAGTGGGTGTTCTCGGCACTAGAGAAGTTGACCAGGCCGGCAAAGTCGTCTTCACAGTCGAGTTCAAACAGAGGCTCGAATGTGGGGAGGCCAGTAAAGTCGCAAGATTGAGCAGGCTCAAAGATCTTGGCGGTCTCACCCTTGAGTACAACCTTGTGCTCCTCGTCACCAGGGCAGAGCGTCACAAGCGTGGGCAGATCAGTAGATGCAGACACGGTCAGGTCGCGGGGGTTGCAAAAGTTGTTCTCTGCCTCTGCGAAGGATGTGCGGGGGATGGGTGAGGGTGACGGGGAGAGCGAGGGGCAGGATGTGGCCGAGAGAAGGTACGACCCCTGGCTAGCCGAAGGTGGCTGAATGTAAACTGTGAAAGTTAGCCACAACCCCCAGAAACGCACCACAACAGGATTGGAGTCAAACCAACGTACCAGGCGTCATTGGCGGGCTTGCTGATCGCCATTCCAGGCCAGCAGCAAGAATCTCGGAGAAGACCTCACCCTCACATCCCTGCTTGACACCCTCGATGGTCTCACCAGGGAAGATGTCAAACATTGGTGTGGACAGGACATCGCACGAGGATGGCGGGCTGCTGGTGCTGCTTCCCGAGGACGACAGAGGAGGTGTAGCAGGCACAAACGAGTAGTCTGTGTCCAGCGGGTGCAGGTATGGCGAGTCGTGGGGCTGGATGAGAATCGTTGGCTTCTGGTACATGGGCTGAGGCGACGCGACGGGAGTCAACATTTGGCTGGCGTACGCGGTTTGAGGATAAGCCAGCTGTGAGTTGGCGGACGACGGCCTCTGGTAAAACATGTTTTGTGGTTGGAAAGTCGACTGTCCGGATGGGTGGGGTGTGAAGTGGCCGTGTTGGCGGTTGTTGTTCTCTCCTTGGGGATCTGGGTTGTAGTAGAAGAACGGTGACTGCATGGCCTGAGCAGGGTGGATTGGATATGAGCCTTCCATTGCGAGGGTGAATTACTGGGAAGATTAGGTCAAGCAACAGCGAACTTGGCTGGCCACCACTCACTGTTAGGTTGGTGTTATGTCGTGTGGTGCTTGTACAGTGGATGCTTTACTATGCGTTGATGGTGATACCGTGTAGATTGTTGTTGGAATTAGGCGTACTTGAATACAGAGCAGATGCAAGTTGGGACTGAGAAGGTGGAAGGAATGGATGGCAGTTCGTAATAACGAAACAGTACTATGCGATGACGGAGATGAAGATCCAAAGAGGGGACGGTCACTGCACAAGCCGTAGATGTACAATGGACCAAGAAAGAAACCTAGGAAGGCGATGAGATGGGAAGAGAACGTCGGGGTATAAACCTTACATACAAGGAAGGCAGCGAGCGGGACGCGGTAGAAAAGAGAGATGTGCACACACACGGACGGTCGCGCGTTAGTGTGAAGCGTCGGGGCGCAGCGCTCCACAGGCTTGCCAGGATGTGCCATCCATGCAGGATTTCTACGACTCAGGGCTTAGGGCCGCAAGAGAAGGCATAACTTAATGCACTATCTTTGTCGCCCCATGCAGCCACGCTACGCGAGATGAAGACGTGCGCGGCGGTTCCGGCACAGCTTCCACATGGTTGGCTGACGTCTAGCACATGGTGGCATCGGGCATGCGTGCGTATCGATAGAGCCAGGTCGCCCGCGGGCGACGGGTGGCAGACGAAGCTGAGGGCTGCTGAGCCTTCGTCGGCCTGGCCGCCGTGACGCGCAGACGTCCAGCGAGTGTGAGGGCAGCGAGTCGTGGTGCCGCCGGTGACTGGTGAGCAGCAACAGCGAGTCTTGTGTCTCGTTCGACAAGCAACACCACAGAAGCCCATGTACGGCGTCTTCATCGCATCATTCGATATTACTTCGGCCGGGGATATTCAGCCTATCGTCCAATCGATAACTTGCCGTGCGAAGGGTCCCTGTTCCTGGACTTTGTTTGAAACATTTCCGCTGGCCATACAAGGCGTGTCCTTTCCGCTGTGTGTGATAAGAATGACGACGCCGCGCGCTCCGTTGACTCTGTTGCACGAGACAAGCCGAATCGTCCGCAGTGCCACACCGCAGTCTTGCGAATGGAACACCACAGAGCTGAACACTACGGTCATCGAGGGTTTCTCGACGCATCACAGCCCGGCGTCAACGCTACCAGAACGCACTCGGTCACATGAATTGACCAGAGGGCTTCTCATGCAGTAGGATGACAGATTAGATGTCTCACGATGTCTAACATGACTCCACCCATACCTACTGTGAGCCCAAGTCGCGAGGTGGTTGCATGCTGCCTCCTGCAGTGGGCAAGGTAAAAACAGAACAACTACACATTACCACGACGCGTCGCACACATGATGGGACGAGACTCGACATGCCGGGCTGACGCAGGAACAGGACCATGATGCAAGAATATGATCCCCGTTTGGTGTGATTTGCCCGACCAGCTGGTGTTGGTTCAAACTTGGTTGGACTGACCAACGAAAGTGGGGAAGCGGACGGCTATTCATAATGGTGCGACACAGCGTACTGCACGTCGCCACTGATTCCGACCAACATGATGGGCTCGCGAAGACGCGATTAGCGGACTGCATGTCCCATGGACCATGGTGCTTGCTGCCCACGCGGTCTGATACTATCTTTCGCTTCTGTTTCAGCGGTGCAGCTTTCTGCACTTGAGCTGACGATACAGAATGATTGCATGCTTGTGCATGCGAACGGGGCGTCAAAGTGATTTATAGCTGTCTGCAATGGTGTGCTGTCACAGGCTGTCTCTGAGTATCGATAACGCATGTTGTCATGGCCTGCTGTGGACTAAGATGCGCGTCTCTCTACGCCCGGGTTAATTCGCGGCGGTAAGAGTTGTGCATCCCGGTGCGTCGTAAAATGGTCAGCACTCCAATAATTATGTGCTATTTGGAGCCATGGTGCAGCAATTATGCAGTGTGCGCAGGGCCGGCAGCGGCCAAAAGGACCTAGTGACTTGCTGCTTTTGCCCGGCCCAATTGGACACACCCGCATGCCTGGCAAGCCAACCTCTTTCGCGTGACGGCGTGGTCGACTCGATCAGGCCCAATCATATCCACCGCGCCGTCATTCCCCACACTGAGATAAAGCTGATTGATCAACAGGAAGCGTCTACTGCAGGTACAATGCAGGAACAGAGTCTGGAGAAACACAACAACGACACATCAGCTTATCGTGACCCCAAAAAACAACTCTGTGACTTCCCATCTCGTTGACCTTTTTCGGTACGCTCTCAGTATTCGTGCCTCGTCTTGTCATAACGTACTACTTCTCGAAAGTTCAGGGTAGTGGGGCTTCCTGACAACCCAACATGGTCCTGAATCGCTCCCAGGTAGGGCCGTGTCTGATAGCGTGCGCGGCGTGACCCTGCCACTCAACCGGCGCCGGGGAAGCGCATGGCTTCCACGACTAGCTCCACACACTGTCATGTCTTCTCCACTCCCTCAGCCCTTCCACTTGTCGAGACCTTGAAGGGCCCTGATCTTCGTCCATTCGAGGAAGTTTTCTAGACTGGCGGGGTTGTGGCTGGTCCCGGTCGTCCATACTTCAACCACCAATGCGCTACGTTCGTCTTTGACTCGTTAGATCCTCATCGGAAGAGCTGTCAAGGAAGCCGGCTCGTCCAACAAACTTTCTCCATTCGCCGTGCCTCTCGCGTGCCTGCGTTTTCCCTCCGCTAATCCGCGGCCCGACGCTGCCATTCCGTCTTGGAGGCAAAAATCGGGCCAATGTCCCCGCAGCATGACAATTTGCACCTGCAGTCTGTTACGAGTTTCGACATTTCATGTGGTATCAGATGTGACTGAAACACATATCATGCTTGACATACTGCCATGAGCAAGACCAATGCCCGGGTCGTCGAGCACTGTCTTCTGGAACCTTGAAACTAGGGCAGTTCGCCATGGCTAAAGTGGCACTGACGGTCGGTTATGTCACTCGATCAGGCAGTTGGCAAATCGTGGATGCCACCTCGCCATGGCTTGAGCACGGTTGTTGGAGCCCTTCAAACGAAATTCGCATCATGCTCGAGCAGGGTCACGCTCGTTTGCAATCTCCCGAGAGCCACACGACTGGTCCCCGACACTGTGCTTCTGGAATGTTTCCCCACAATGATGCTGGGCTGCTGGTGCTGGATGCACGCTCAGGTTCATGCGGTGTGAAAGTGAGCAAAGACGGCCCTTAAGCAGGTACGCAGCTCAGACTGTTCGGAGGTCAACGTGCAGTTTGGTCGACGTCGGTCAGCATGGCCTCGTCTAGATTCAACGGTGTGTGGCATAACGCGAAGGCCCGTTCTGAGGCCGCGGCATCAGTCAACGCTGGTGCTGGTCCCTTCGGGTGGCCTGATAAGAGGCCCACGTTCGCACAACCGCCACTTTGAGGACCGTATAATGCAACCACAGATGCGGTGAGGCTGATAAGGGCCCTTCAGGTACTCTGCACCCCACGGGTGCGGGCCACCGTTTGGAGTGAAACAGCTGTCTATCCGTTCGGGCTTTTAATAGCGGGAATTAAGATGTGGGTTGCACAATGCGATGTTCTGTTATACTCTAGTCGACCTTTCACATGTCTAGAAAATTTCGCAAGCTACGGCCGGACCCGTGGTCTGACCATTTGATACTCTCCAGGGAACGCTCTCGAGCCATCGATACATTGTTCACCTGGCGACATTTCCTCGACGGCCGGTCATTCAACGGCATTCGTAGCGTAAGGGTCCGCGGATGCTGCTGACGGTCCGTAGACGGCTAGGCAGTTCATCGAGTTGTGCCGATCTCGGTAGATCCTGGGCAGTGGGAAGTGCACGCATGGATGATCGCAATTGATGTGACGCATAGCGTTGGTGTTGGGCGACCTGAATGTTCTGAATAACTTGGCACGATTGAAGGTCTCATCTCGTAATCGTAAGTCAAGATAGTGGCATGGATGATACAATGTTGTGGTTCGTCGACGTCAACTGGCGATGATTTTGGTGCGCAAGTGGATACACCACAAGTGTAGACTGCCGATTACCCTGCGAATGAAGGATGCAGGTTTCAAGAGGTAACCCCCACCCCGAGCCGTCGACTGTGTAACACAGTAACTGCTGCTGAAATCTCGCCAGGCTACGAGTGACTATGAGGAGATATTCCAGACTCGGTCAGGTGAGACTCAAGCGGGCCGTTGCAAGGCCCACGTGCACACTCGTCTCGAGGTCTTCAGACAGTAGCTCCTCATCCAGCGCTCGCCGTCAACACGTGCTGTGGCCACAGGAATTGGCGCATATCCGGCATCCGTGTTCCGCCTGAAGGCTGTGGCCGCATTGAAGTGTCGAAACGAAAACCAACTGAAGCAGTGCATCCTCTGCTACCGCAAATAGACGCGACCCGACCGGAGGCCATGATGAGACAGCGATTCACGGAGATTTCTCATCGAAGCGACCCAGATGCGACAACGGGCGGAAGAACATGCGCTCCTTGCAATCGATGTCGTTTCAAAGCTGCAACGGCGCAAATGCGAGACATGCAGCTGTCATCCAACGGTCGCGTGCGCCAGCCGCACAACCGGGGGACAGGCCTCAGAGTACTTGTTATAAGTGAGATCAGTTGCATTGCTGCATCATTCTCTTCCTATCATATGTAAAAAAGGTATCATCAGCGGCCATGGAAAGAAGAAAGGAAAACCAGCGTCTGCGCTGCAACGAAAAGTTTTGATGTTGCGAAGCCCACGCCGGAGTTCAGCCGCGCGCGGGGCCGGAGAATCTGCAGGGCCGGCGCTAGGGCGTGCGTGGGCATAAAAACTTTGCGACTCTGTGTACTGCTTCTGTTCCTTGTGCGGCAGAGGTTGGTAGTCCGTTTCCCCGGTTGCTTGACGATTCACTCTTTATGGTTGTCACAAGTGTCACCGACCTCCCAGAGAAAACATAATTGCAAACTGATCATATACACTTTGCGGGTGCGTCTGCTTTTAGTGGCGCACTCGCTGGAAAAAGGTCGGACATACTATTTTGCGTCATGTGCCACTTCCAAGTGACGAGCGTGCAGCATCATTTCTATCTATACTTTGTCTGCTTAAACAGGCGAGACCCGTACTGAGTGAGGTGCTTGGCCTATATACGCGCTTCCATCTTGGGCGATACCAGAGCCAATGGTACGTACCCTCCAGGCACAAAGCCACGCATGTATTGCTGCAAAGCCTACTCTGCCTTGCACGCACATGTCGATTATGTATTGGATGCAGTCATGTCAACTCTAAAGTATCTACCATCTGCCTTTCCCTCGATTGTGAAGTGCCATACATCTCCTGGCCAATTCGTATGGATATATTGTTAACGGGACGTAGTATGGGACAATATCACGGCTCTTTCTCAAGCATCCTTAAGAGGATGTTTGCATCGATGATATGACAATCCCCTCTCGTAGAGGTGAGCGTTCTTGGCTCCAGGTCTCCCGCGTTGGAGTCAAGTGCTCTCGTGGAGTCAGGTGCTCTCGTAAAGTGAAAGAGAAACGGAGAGTGAGACTGCGATGGAAACCTACACTGGAGAAGCAGACGATCTCATATGCGGTAAGAGTGGTCTCACCATGCTCGCAACGCGTCCCTATGGCTCCTTCTTCACTTCCCATGTCTGCACCACACCTCAAAAATGCGCGAATACATCCTGCACCCAGGCCACTCTTGATTGATAAGTGCGAGATCTTTCGTCCACCCCGTCGCCTTCACCGTCAACTCAACATTCCCTGCAGCCCAAGTAAATCCCATACATATCTACGCCTGTACACATGTATTTCCCCTCCAAACCTCTCACACTCCCCGCCGGTCCTCGCAACCAACAACGTTTCCCATGCGGAAGCTGGTTGCTACTGGATTCGAGACTTCCACCTCCCGCCTCGGCCTTTTCCATTTATGTCATCTATCGCCAACAACGCCCTCAATACCAAAGATCAGTAGGTACTCACTCACTTCGTCCAGCAATGAGAGGACATAGATGAACATGGGAATCATTGAGCCGTGGACAAGTAACTGCTCTTGCCTGCATGCGATGCCACTTCACATCCCGCGCTCATGGATATCAGGACATGAAGGAGCTACAGGGCCTAATTTACCGCTGGTTCAACAGAAACCCAAGACCAATGAAGACAAGTTTCGTGGGTTAGGTTTGCCGATCTTGTACTCACAATACAGATTGGCCAAGAAATCATGCAACGACCTCGCGTCCGATCTATGGACCGCAAGACGGGTGACGTTGGTGAATTGCCCTATCCACCATAAGCCATCAGCTACCACACGGAACTCAGTTACACACCAGGTACGCATTGGCAATGCAAACGCTGCTGCTTCCGCTGATCTGAGCAAGGAAAAATGAAAGGAAAACAGTGACGGTACTTTCGCGGTAAGAAGAAGCACGTCTGTTATGTCAGGAAAGCTCCATCAGTCAGTCCCAAGCGTTTTGGTGATTCCAAAGCTCCAACCCCAGCCCCAGACCATGAGGCACGCCGAAACAGTGCGTACTGGACGCATCAAAAAGCCACGCAAAACATCCGCCAGAACAAGTATGAACCAAAGCTCCAAGCAGTAAATCAGTCCAAATACATACCGCAGCAACATCACTCGACCAGGAGACGAAAATTGTTCCACTCAAGAGAAGAAGGCGGCTGGGATTATCGAAGTATCTGATATGGATGACAGCGATAACTACTCGTCACATCCGTCGAGTACCCTCATATCGACTCCTTCCAATGTCGAGACATTAGTACTGTGAGGGAATATCTGGAAGACCTGGTTTCAACTCCCGAAATCAGAGGAAATTTTCCACTCTGATAGCATATAAAGATCTCGCGTAGATCGATGCATCTTGATGCGTTGTTATGATAGGATGCTTTTGTATCTTAGATATCACAAGTTGAGACGAGATAGAGTTGTGCATACTCACATTATATTTCAGTTCTCGCTCCTGGCAACTGACATATTTCGACTCGAAGACTGTACTATGCACAACTTTGCTACCACATTGTAATAGCATAGGCTTTGGGTGTGCATCTAGGGGCGACGAGCCTCAGCTGATGGCTTGTGAACGGAACCTGACGCAGAAGCTCCCATTCATACTTTCAATTCATTCCTCGAGACAGACATCTTTGCTGGCCTGGGGCCTTATCCCGGTCCCTGAGCAGTACGAGCGAGTCGAACAAGAATTTCTTCAGCGAGGGATGCTCGTTAAACTTCTCGAAATGAGGGATCCAGCTTTCCATGAGGTATTCGAAGAGAAATTCCCGCAATGGTGTGCACGTGGTCGTACGCTTGTACACTATGTTCCCGTTCCGGAAGGAGCCTTCCCAGGTCTCCACCGATTTAGAGCGAGAGTGCCGCACTCTACAATGGCGCCATATTCTTGTCGATGACGCATAATTATAGTCACAGTAATCATTTGTTTGTTTGTGAGGGGGATCTTTGACTCTTTCGTGGTAGCTGGCTCGTAGAATCGATGAGTGTACATCCAGTAGAGAACTATCTTCAAATTTGAGGGGTCATTGAGATTTGAGCACTATGCGCTGGAAGTTGCCGTTGCTTGCGCGACATCGATAATACCTTGAATATTAACAGAGAGTGTTTTTTAGGGCCTTAAATTATTACAGAGATCATGGTATTGAAAAACCCCTCTGCGCGGATGATCAATCTATTTAGATATGGCTTTCAGGATGACATTATTCATGTCTGGCCTCGATCCTGTCGCTAGCATTGCCATGACAGCTGCGAGTAGTTGATGTGCTGGAGCGAACGTCCTGGCGGACAAACAGTGGCAGTCGTATTGTGGTGACGCGTGGGGAGTTAGATGGGGTTAAGAGCAGGAGTTTCAGAAAGAACGAAGGCGCGATGATAATATTATATCAGCAGAAAACCCGAGCTTACGCCCCGATTAACAGCTCCCACCCATACTGAGCAGGCCCTTGCATCGTATCTTAGTGTGTCAAATCGGACATACGTCGTCGCGTTCCTATTAGTGCACTCGCATACACACGTCGCCACCGCGAAGAGATGTGCGTATCGGTACCACAAAGTATCACGACCGTTCAAGTTAAGGAAGACTGCACGGGATGACAACAAAGGAACACTGAGAATGAGTAGAGCGAACTGGCCTGCTTTATGTCTATGTAGACTAGAAAGGATCAGCTGAGTATACTCAGCCAATCCATCGCACGGCACTGTGCCCATATTGGTATATTCATCTTTGAATTCTTGAAGTCGTTATTCTCGTCAAGACCTCCCCCGCACTTGCTTTAATCCCTCTTCAGCGGTGTGTAGGTCTCGTTTATGCCTTCACTTGTGATGATCATCATCTGTAGACCGTCACCGACCTCAATATGCCTCTCGACCGCACTCGTGAAAGCGTCTCGTACAAGATCCTCGACATGGTCCTGGGGAAGCGGCTCCGCTTGCTTCGACTTCAACTCGTGACCGGTTCCACTGCCTGGCTCGTACATGTTCTTGAAATTGACCTGGTTGTCGAGGAAAGGCATGATAAGGGACGCCGCTGCACCAGCCGCCCGACACTGCTCCCTCTCGTAACTGCCGACCGGGTCGTACGAGTACAGCGCACCCTTGCCCTCCTCATCCAGACCAGCCAAGATGGCGTGTACGTAGTAGGGAAAGAAACGCTTGTTGTAGAGAATGTGGCTGAGTCGTTGCGCGCAGGCGGAGACGGACATGGGCTTTCCGTGCTGGTACTTGTACATCTTGACAATGGTGTCCAAACGCTCCTTGAGCGCATCGCCGTCTGCCGCGAAGCCAACCACCGACAATACTATCCTCGCACCCTTGTTGTCTGATCCCTCACCACCGATCTTGAAGAGCTTCGGTGCGTACCGAGTGTTGATGTTGTAACCGGAAGTGGAGCGTGTGTCGCCAGCGAGGATAGCAAAGTCCTTGCCTGAGATGCCCAACGTTGAGCCGCCGTTATCGGTATATCTTTGCAATATCAGCGGCAGTACACTATGTCATACTTTTTGTGACGGCCTACGGGTAGAATCCATGTTGCCTCTCGCCTGATGGTACAGTTGTAGGGGTCTGCTTGAACGAGTAGCCTGGGCCACCCTGCGGGGGTGCTCCTGTGTAAAGTGCGGCCATTGTGTCGTTGAGAAGCTCAGCAATAGGGCGTGAAATGCCGGGGTGGTTGGACGGGGATCTGAAGAGGTTGTGAGGCAGAGTGGTCGCTGTGTTTGGCGTTGATGATATGAAGCTCGGAGGTTACGCGGAGTACGATTGCCTGGAGCATGGGCCACATAGTGTCTTGGCACTAGTACAGAGACCTTTGATACGAAAGCAGTCACTTCGGGTACACTACAGTAAAACCATAGGATCTATGCTTGAACAGAGACCAAAGATTATGCGACCAAATCTTGAAGTTTAGAATTGATTTGAATGTATCAAACTTCCAAAAGACGAGCCCTTCCAAGGTTCATCTACAACACCTCATCCTCTTCCATCTCTCGACCTAGAGCGTCTCCTCTTTGGTGATCGTGACCCACTGCTCCATCCATTTCTCGAAGAAGACTCATCTCTGCCGCGGTGTTCTAGCTGTTTCCTTCTACTTGCAGCCTGGGAATTGCACAGGCTGGACTGTTCATCATCCACACTCGTTACGGCTCCTTCCAAAGTACTTTGTCTTTGTGACCCTTTGCCTGCAGGCGTGCCAGTTCCGCTCGACGTCCCGGACTTTGTCGCCGACACAAATTCGACAGCATCCCGGGGCACCTTGGACTTGCCCTGCTCTCTAGCCTTCAAGATGCTCTTTTGCGACGTTCTCAGTTCCTCCACATATGCCCAAGGAGGGAATGCAACGGGAACCGCAACGTCATCTGATATTGTAGTCGTATACGAGTCTTCTTCGCTGATTCCCGCAAAGTCCATTAGTCTCTGCAAGTGCCCAGGATCCCGTAGCACTGACGAGCCCTCCAGTCGCTGGTTGAAGTGCTGTCCTTTCCTCTTGAGATTGAGGAATTGCGCGAATTTCTTAGTGGCCTTTAGAGGGGGTGAGCCAGGTGGTGAGGGTGGTATATCGAAGTTCGGGACGGTAGGCAACGTGAGGTTCTGAACTCTGGCGCGAGTAGAAATGTTCAAAGGAGCACCATCGTCCGGTGCACCATCGTCTTCGGGAGGAGGCGAAACCGTAGGGCCTTGTGATGGGCCACTTATTGGAGCAGGTGCGATTGGTTCTTGTGAGACTGGCCCAGGTTTGGGGAGAGGTTTTGTCGCAGGCGCATTCGATTTGGATATGTTTGCCAACTTGATATTAGTAGCTATCAAAGTCCTTCTTGTACATTTGTGAGCCTTACCTCTGGATTTTCCACGGGCGCGATCTCTTCCTCGTCACTGCTGGGGTAGTCAATTCCGAGCATTTTGGCTGCTCAATGCTTGTGGAGATCCTGGCGACATGGGAAGTGTATAGAGCTTGGGCCAACCATGTCTTGGCGGTGGGTGAGCTGCGCAACACCGACTGCCTGCACCACCACCTCAAACCCAACCTTAGAACTTCACATCTGGACGCGCCTTTGACCCTCACAGTCTGTACGGAGCTCACGTTGCCCTCTATCCTCACAGCAACCTCCGTGAACTACCCTCAATATGAATCACCTCCCTCAAGCGTGGGGCCGCGTATGTACTTCGCCTGCCTCTTATGACAGCAAGTCTAACCGTGTTACAGCCCAGAGACGACGTATACGGTGCTTACGATCCATCACACTTCCAGGCCGACGGTCCGAACCAGCATACCCAGAGCCCCATCGTTACCGGTACCTCAGTGCTTGCGGCGAAGTTCAAGGATGGCGTAGTCATCGCTGCAGACAACCTGGGTATGATAACAACTGTAGTTATGTATTTTGCAGGAACATGGCGGCTGACTAGAGGCTGCAGCTTCATATGGCTCGTTGGCCCGCTTCACGGACGTCAAGCGTCTACGGAAATTCAACGATGAGGTAGTCGTAGGCTTTGGCGGCGACGTATCAGACATGCAGTACCTGGACCGCCTGCTCAACTCCCTCGATATCCGCGAGAACTACTCTTCAAGCGAGACACAGCTGAATGCGAAGAACCTCCACACATACCTCGCCAAAGTCATGTACAACCGCCGGTCCAAGTTCGATCCGCTCTGGAACCACCTGCTCATCGTCGGCATGGACGGTGAGTCGAAGCCTTTCCTCGCAAGCGCAGATTTGCTTGGTACTACCTTCTCATCTCCGTCCCTCGCCACTGGTTTTGGAGCACATCTCGCCCAGCCCATTCTGAGGACCATATTGCCAGACGAGGCTGCAGTAGCGAACGTCACCAAGGAGCAAGCAGTTGAGAAGATCAAGGAGTGCATGAAGGTCCTCTTCTACAGGGACGCCAGGAGTATGGACAAGTACTCAATTGCCGTGATCACGAAGGAGGGCGTTGAGCTAGATGAGGATGTGAAGCTGGAGAACCAGAGCTGGGCATTCGCGGACAGGATCAGGGGATATGGTACGCAGACGGCGTAGTTTGCAGAAGCTGGATCATGGATGATGGATGTATATCACAATCAATCAGGCGCCCGCTATTGCAGAAGTGGCGAGGCAGCTAACGATAGACACGAATTATGTACCATTAATGGTATGGACACCCTTGCTCGTTGTCAACATGGTCTACGTGCATCGTCGGGTAATATCAGTGTATGATGCAAGCTATCGGCAAGACAGCGAACGAACGCGGGACAAGCTCCGGAGCTGGGAGCGCTATGCGGGGAAGCTCCGCTTATAAACATACAACTCGGAGCAACCACACTTCTGGACACTTGTTTTTATAACTAACGGCCCGGTAACTAGTTTATGTCTCAAGCTATCCCGACTCAAAGGGGATCAATGCATACTGTTCCCTGCAGTACCAACACCACCCTGCTGCGAACCTGCAGCTCCTTGTAATGGCAGCCAGAAGCCAATCATTGGCGAAGAGGATAGTGTTCACGGGCGGCTCCGGGGTAGCAGGCCGACATGTTATCGAAAAGTTGCTTTCATTCGGACATGAGGTCCTCAACGTCGACATAACACCACTTGACAATCCAAAAGTGCACACCATAAAAGCGGATCTCACAGATGGCGCTCAAGCATTCAACAGTTTGTCATGTCACTTTGAGATCAGCGAGCCATTCAGGAAGCCTATCAAAACGCCTGATGCACTCGTGCATTTTGCAGGTATGCCATCTCGAGCTGGTAATACAAAGTCAAGCACTAATCACCTCTCAGGCATACCTCAACCCATGCGCCTCCCAGACAATGAAACTTTTCGCATAAATACCATGGGCTCCTATAATGTCGTAGAAGCTGCCTGCAAACTTGGCATCAAGAAGATCATTCTCGCCTCCAGTATCACCACATATGGCGTAACTTACGCAGAAGGCGATCTCGACTTCCCCCACTTCCCGATTACCGAGGAAACCCCCACTATTCCCATGGACGTCTACGCCACGAGCAAAGTATGCATGGAGCAAATAGGGGACAGTTTTGCGCGGCGCTTCAAGGAGGTAGACATTTATTGCCTCCGTATCGCCGCTGTCGTTCCTCCCGAGAAACACACTGAGAAGATGAATGACTACGCAAGGAACCCAGGGGACTGGAAGTGTCATGCATGGAGTTATGTCGATGCGAGGGATCTGGGCAATATTGTGCAGTGCTGTTTACAAAAAGACGGGCTTGGCTACCAGGTGTTTAATGCGGTGAATGATGAGATTACGAATGATGAGGAGGAGAGCACAGAAGCCTTCTTGAGGAAGACATGTCCAGGGGTAGAGATCAAGAGGGAATTGGGGAAGAGAGAGGCACCGCTGAGCAATATGAAGTTGAAGGACATGTTGGGGTTCAGGGAGGAGTTTCCGTGGCGGGGGGAGCTGGAGAAACAAAAGACTTAGCATTCATTCGACAAAATAATAAACCATACATTGAACGATACACGTAAAGTAACATGTACAATACCTTCCCGAGCAAAATCTGTTGTTCAATCGTCATGCGCTATTCTCCTGCCATTGTGCCTCTCTAACGGGCCTCGGTTATTCGGTAACTTGACTACAAGCTCATGAAATGGGCAACTGCTTCAGCAGATCTTACATCACCAACCTCAAGACGAAGACTTCTTACGAAGTCCACTCAGCTTACTCGCAGCCAATAGGAAAGATGGCAGCACCAAAGATCACGTTTTATGTCGACATCGTTTCGCCCTTCGCTTACATTGCCTTTTACACTGTCAAGGTACCTACCGCATCCCTGCACGAAATCTCATGAATACTAATCAACATCGGCCGCACAGAACTCACCAGTATTCAAGGGATGCGAAATCACGTGTGTACCAATTGTGCTGGGGGGCTTGATGAAGCAATGTGGGAACACGCCGCCATTGATGATTCAAAGTACGTCCGTTTGTCACTGTTGACCCACCACCGGGATTCACCACTAACCACGACTACGCAGACAAGAGGAAATGGATCGATGAGGAACGTCTCCGCTGGTCAGAGCAATTAAAAGTGCCCATGTCCAGGGTGACACCACCTGGATTCCCTATAAACACCTTACACATCCAGCGCGCGTTGACGTCGCTTTCCCTCGCTCGTCCAGAGCTGTTGGAACGCGCTGTGTTGCTGTTTTGGGAAAGCACATGGCCACAGTGGAAAGAACCTACTGAACCCGAGAACATCCTAGCCATCATCAAGACCGTCATTGGAAGCGAAGAGGATGCGCAGAGAATCGTCGATGCGATGCAGAGCGATGAGGTGAAGAAGACGCTGATAAGTAACACTGACAAGGCGTTTAAGGATGGGGCTTTTGGATTGCCTTGGTTTGTTGGTGAGTACCGAGCTTTGACTTGACAGAGTATTTGCTGTGTGTGGGGTGCTAACACTGGAATACAGCTACAAATGCAAAGGGTGAGACGGAAAGGTTTTGGGGTGTTGATCATATGGGCCAATTGTGTGATCATTTGGAGCTTGAGCGGCCGGGTGGCAAAGCTTGGAAGTCTCTGTTATAAGTGTTGTTCTCAGCAGTGTAAGCCCGTTTTCGATCATGATCTTGCTTTCCCGGTTCTTGGTATATATATTTATTAGTGTAGTCCTACACCATGACCTACCAAATACTTCTTGCCTGCCCTTTTCGCAATTTCCCTCTTCTCATTTTCTCCTCACGCTCTCAATACATTTGATCTTGTTCAAATGACCACCCTGTATCTTCGAATGACACAAATCACACTCTCGACACCTGATTCCTGCCTCCTAAGACAACCTTGCGTCAACGCTGTCCCGAGATATGCATTATTTGGTCAGGACCTGCGCCGCGAGCGTATGCTCAACCCCTGCTGTTCCTCTGACTCTTTCTCTACCTGGAATTCTCAGCTGTCTGACTATACAAAACAACCACCGCCCAGGCACTCATCTCGGTCGCTGGTTAATGTCGACGCTAGGCCGGAGATTCAACATGCTCACTTTTGCCGGATTGACGGCGACGAGACACGTCTTGGACTGTCCCTCAGAGAAAAGTACCAACTACACAACAGATACAAGATGAACAACCAACTCAATTTTTTTACCTTTCGCTTGGTAAAACCGAAACAACGGCAAAACAACGGTGTGGTATGCATCCACGTGTCACCAGTGCACATTATAACCTACATCATGACCTACTATGCAAAGTACCCGTCCAACGATGCCGAGAAATTTGGCCAGTCAGAAATTTCCATATCCTTCACTATCCAATTCGCAGAGTTAGTAACCTCTTTATTTATCCCAGAGACTTCACAGGTCAACTCGATAGGGCGTACTACCATTCGTTACCAGCTACGAGATGACGTAGAAACGCTTACCGGAATTACGAATACGTTGGAGGGGATATGTGGTTCTGAGTAAGATGGTAGGTTTTTAATTATTCTCACAGCTCCTCCACATTGACACCATACTCTCTTCTTTCCTTTAGGGAGGAGGAGGTTCACGGATCTAATGATGTGTAATAGAGACTAGATGAAGTGACGATAGTTAAAATTCTATAGCCGTGATTGCGAGTACCATTGCGATTATCATTGCAAATCACAGTTCCCTTTCCGAGGATACAAAGTTCCACGGTACAGTTTTATCTTCAGTGTGTCTGGGCTTAGTGTATCGCAATATACAAGCTCTGGGATCCGGAAAACCCCACAGTTTCCCAGTCCTTGGCTCGTGTTATGTGTTCCAAGCAGTAGGTATGTTGATCTTCCAACGAGCCTGAGTGATTGGGGGGTTTCCCGACTGTTTTGGCCATGGTGGGGAGACGACTTGCACTTGAGATCCGTGGTCTCACGTGAATGACTGCAATTATAATATGCCCTCTTATTCTTAGCCTCTCATTGCCATCTTACGTCTTGGTAATAGCCTCTTCCCAGCGCTGTAATTCGCGCACTTTCAACTCACTCGTGCTACGGGATTTCAAATGGATATCCGTGAGAGGGATTACCGGTATTGGATTCCTTTGGGGTGTGTCTATCATATATCACCGTCATATATACCCCAACCCCACCGGTTATTAATAAACCACGCCTTTTCAACATTGACCGGCCGGTTAGGTACTGTATATATCGTACATATGGATGCATGTAGATCTATTGGCACCACCGGAAACCCCAAACCTGCTCAGCCTTCAGCGTTGAACACACCCACACAATTAGGGAAAATCTCCGTCCGATAAGGCAACCAAACCCTCATGCACCGTCAGCAGCAGAATAAATAAAAGAGAGCACACCCATGAGGGGTTGTGCAAGCGAGACTAAATAAGGATTAAAGTGTTTTGAAACAGGGTGGGTTGCATGGGTGTGTTGTCGGAACGGTGGTGCCGTGCTCGCGTCGCATCCTGGGAGGGGAACGGATGGTCTGGGTGTAGTGATGTATGTATGTACTCTATGTAATGGTAGGGTTGGGGTGTTGGAATGGGGATGTGGGTAAATTTAGACGGGTTGGTTCAATTGTTTGAGGGAGGGTTGCACGAGGAACACGATACGGTAGGCAGAATTTTGACGGTCACACAGGACATCGGATGGGCTCCGAGATAGCGTTTTTAGGGAAGAAGTGTGCAAGTGTACTATGCTAGCCCCCACTTGGCATCTTGAGGTAGGCTGTGGCTGTTACAAAGGCATGAACGTGTCTCACCTTTCTTGCGGCGGAGTTGGGCTGAGTGTTGGTTGCATTCCACCGCTGACCAGCACCGACGGCACCTTAGATGCCGCGAAGGGACGGGCCTTGTGGTCTGTTGGGTGGTGATGGCGTCTGGGGAAGGCGTTGCGTTCATGTTACCACGCCTTGGCCAGTCTCAGGTGGCGATCCCAGCGACCAGAAACCAACGTGGACGTCCAATTTTCTCGAAGGTCTGAACGAGGGCGGCCAACACACGGGAGGCCCACGTCACCCATAAAAGGCGACGTGCATCCTGTCCAGCGTCACTGTGCTACCCCACGATGAGAAAGACGCAGAGGCCAAAAATAACCGTGCAGGAAACGACAGCAAGAACAGAAACAAATTTAGCTGGATGCAGTTAGCAAGAGGCAAAGATGTCCAAACTACCTAGGTCCATCTCTCCGATCGGATGCGCGTTTCGAGACTAATTAGCAGACGTTGTGCTGGGCTCTTGCAAGGTGCATGTGTTCTGTACCGTGCCAGTCGGATGCCTGCTAGCGTGGTGATCAATGGCGGCGGTCCGCTGATGGGCGGCATGGACGAAGCTGACAGCCACGCAGCCTAGGGCCCTGGCAAATTGAGCCTGACACACAGGACCTGGCGCTGATGCTGCTGCTGCTGCTGGGAGTCCATAGTTGGCCATGGCGGGTCGCGCAGCTCGAGTCTTTATCTACGTCGGTGCAGCTTCGGGCGTGCGACGCTCCGAGGGCGCGTGTCTGAGACAGTGGCATTCCTCGTCGGCCGGTGGTGAGTGGTTGGTTGGTTGGTTGGTTGGTGGTGTCGTCGTCGTGTCTGGGACTCGACGTCGCCCGTCTGGCCTCTGCTGGCGGTGCTGGCGGTGCTGGCGGCTTCGGGGCTGCTTCGCCCCGCGATTGGTGGCCGCTCGTCGAGTAAGCGCTTCCCGCACGCTTGTCTGGCCTAGCGCACCCATAGCCTCATGCACTGGCCGCCCGGCCTCCCACCACTCACCGCGCCCGTCGACCATGTCGCGTTTTGCAGGCGTTAAACAGCCCCAAGCAATTGGGTGTCGACGATGCTGTCCCCTGCCCGGCCAACCGCCCTCATGCTGCCTGCTGCTGCTGCTTGCCCGTCCGAGGGCACGAGGCACGAGGCGTCGACATGGGCCCGTCTCTCGGCTCTGCTAGACCTCAGCCCTCCCTCGGCCGCCGGGTGCACGCTGGAGGCACCAGAGCGAGCGCGCCCACGTACAACCTCACAGACAGACCTCGATTGTGGCCTCGTCGCCCTTCATCCGCATCGCTGACGGCAGGATAAGCACCTCGTCAGACGCTCGTATATCCCGCCCTCGTTGCGCTGCAGTGCTTCCGGTCTGGATGCGCGTCGTTTGCAAATCCGCTGTCGACTTCACCCGGGCGTCTATTTCTGGGCCCATACCCCCCTCCTCCCTCTGGGCGCCATTGCAACCACCTCGTCTCTGCCCTGGGCCTATCAGACGGGGACCTGCAGTGGTGCAAGCAAGCTGCCTCTAGGCGCCATACATTTAGTCGTTGTAAGTACCCGCCCGCTTCCATCGAATATCTCTCCACCCGTACCTGCCCTCCACCCAATCCGTGTCCTCGCCGCCCTCCAAGCGCCTCAGGTCATAAGCCCAGCGCTTCGCTCATTGCCTCTGCTCCCTTCTCTTCTCTTTAGCAGGTCTCATATTGTAATACGTCGTGCGTCTTCTCGACTTCTGTTTTCCAACCCGCACCTCCTGCGACTTGTCTAAGCTGGACTGGATCATAGTCGTCGTCCTTCCATCTCCGTCTTCCCTTTACCTTTCCTCTTGCCGCTTGTTGCTTGATGACAGCCTCCAACACCCTCGAGTGAACACTGCATAGCCTGAGGATGTCCACCAACGATAAAAAGGTTACCACGGTTTCGATTGAAAGACGAAGCTCAGAAAACAGCCTCGAAGTCAGAACACCACGCACAGCACGCTTCGCCGAAGCGACATCAGTTTACTCTCCGGTTGACCCACCAAGGTCACCTCTCGCATATCCCACCAACCACTACAAACCCCAACCCCAAGTAGCAGACGTAGGCTTCGGCTACATGCAACCAGTCGAGATGGAGGAAACCGACCGCACATACCTCCCCCCACCAACGCCAAAGACTCCACTGCGGAGTGCTTTGAAGTCGCCAGGTGCTCCTCCAAGGACACCTGGTGGCGCAGCATCCATTATGAGCCCTACTTTCAAGCAAGAGCAGATACTTGAGAAGCGCGAGGCCATGACCGACAAGGAGCAAGCCAAAGATTTGGTATGGTCACTGTTGTCACACGGTCTTTACAACTACTAACGTGGATCAGAAAATCAAAGTCCGAGTGAGGCTCGCGAAGATCTTCCTTCGTGGCATCAACTTCGCCTGCAGTCTCATCGTGCTTTCCATGGTTGCCACCGCATTCGCCGTCTTCAACGCGACAAAAACCCTCGCACCACGAAACAACCTTCCACCATGGGCTGAAAACACCAAAGTCTGGCCTCAGATTCTACTCCTCTCCATCGCTGCCATCTCACTGGTCATGTCCATCGTTGTTATCATCGCCTACTGGAAAGGAGGTCATCGGAAAGCAGAGAAAGTCGCTGCCTACTACACTGTCTTCGCCATTGGTTTCTTCATCTTCAGTATCATCATGTGGGCTGTCGGTGCAGCCGTCTTCAACCAGAGCAAAGCGCAAAACAACAACAAGGATATGTGGGGTTGGTCCTGTGTAGACAATAAGCGACGACACCTCTTTGAGGATGACATTTCTTACAGCCTTGTCTGCCGTCTTCAGGTGAGCAACTTGGTTCAATCATCACGTGTGCAATACTTACAATAACTAGAACTGGGCACTGGTCTGCTGCATTATCGAGGTCGTCATTGAAGTCCTCTGCATCACCATCTACGGCATCGTCTTCTACCGATACTGGTCCAAGCGAAAGCTTAGGAAGTCCATGGCCCAGCGCGACCGTGCTCGCTCCGATCTCTACCTCGCACAACTTCGTTCCCAATCCGCTCCCAACACTCCCGGATTCGGCCCAATGTCCCCTCGCTCCGGCGGCTGGAGACCCCCTCCAGGCCACCCCATGTACGTCGACCCTCACTCTGCTGCCGAGGCTGGCGAGAGCGACAAGGTCCAGTACGCATATGCCCGCGAGATTGCTCAGCCCCAGCCCTTCACCCTCCAAATGCCACCGATCAAGATTACAGGCGCCACACCTAAGATGGAGCAAGACGGCTTCGACGCGCCAGCGCGTACACAGACGGTTTCGCCACCGCTGCCGTCGCCTGCTTTTGTGGAGCGACACAACGAGCATGTTGCAGCCGCACCCGGCGAGCAAACATATGCCGCAGTGCCCATTCCAGGCGCATACACACCGCTTGCCTCACCCTCATACCCACCGCCCCAACAGCAGGCCCCAGGTTTCGACTTTGGATCCTCTGTAACGGGCCATAGATGAGCGGGTCCAACCAAATGTGTGCGACTGGATTTAATCAAAAGCTTGACGTTCTAAAGCTGCATAGCGCTACGTCATCGTTGCGTCGTTTTTCTTCTCCAACTCTTCCCTCCATCTGGGATTTTTTGGCATGGGCCATCATCTCTGGCGACTTTTTAAACTGTACATTTTTTCGGTGCGTCTCTCCTGGATATATGGAGTCAAGTAGGCCTTTTCGGCCGCTGGTTGCGTTTAGTTGTCTGTTTTGTTACCGGTCTGTGTTGCTCCATGGGCACTGGATTGCTTGTCTATCGCTTGATACCTACTGTCCCTCCTTTTCTATATTGGGGAGCTGGATTGTTTTCTTCCGTGAGAGATACCTAGTGGGTAGTGTGCGTGTTGGCATGTCTCTGGATGAGATTGAACTGGATGGGGACTGAAGAATGTAAAGAATGAATGAGATTGTTTACAAATCCAAAGCATCAACCTCTCACTTGCCTCTCTCCCTGCTGTCGTGTGAAATATGCTGATCTAATCCACGACGTGTCTCTCTTTGCTACGTGGATAGGGTCAGGCGGAGCTTTGTGTTGGAGACGTGTAACATGTAATGTGAATGACGTATGCGTTGGATTATCATGTGGGTTGTTCAGATAGACAAGTGCTGAGGATTCATGGATGTATGTGGCGCTATCTCCATCACATACATGGCAGCCATCATCACGAAACCTTCACACGTACCGTTCCGCCAGCACAGCAAGCAAGAAACATCACATCAATATCAGTATTACTGTCATCATTTCTAATCTGTCGACAGAAAAAGGCCACGATCCCCGTCTTTCTTTCTTTCTTTCTTTCTTTCTTTCTTTCTTTCTTTCTTTCTTTCTTTCTTTCTTTCTTTCTTTCTTTCTTTCTTTCTTTCTTTCTTTCT